>CAUYRH010033850.1:0-12177 GCA_963574655.1 Perodicticus potto | reverse complement strand
TCCCCTGACCCACTGTACCCTCTTTAACTAATACTGGCTTTAAGAAATTTCTTAAAGGTGCAGAACCAACTGAATTTCTCCTTTTCTTGGCTTTTCCTTTCTGTTGTTGAAGTAATCATTAGACCAAATTCATCCTTCCTGTGTGTGTGTGTGTGTGTGTGTGTAGCAACCATGACACAAGTGCCACTGGTTACATATTAAGACTCTAAGCCAGGGGTCCTCAAACTATGGCCCACAGGCCACATGCGGCCTGCCAAGGACATTTATCTGGCCAGCCGAGTGTTTTTGCCTCCGCTGCCTGTCCTGTTTAGCAGCGGACTCATCCCAGGGCCACAAAATCTGTTAGCGGAAAAACCATTGGTTGCATTCCCAAACAAAACCTGTGTGGATTCACTGGAAAAGTTGCAAAAGGAGTTCCAATTTAGATTTAAAGAGCTTCATCTCCAGGAACAAGACATACCCGCTTTTCCATAACCCATTTTCTATTGACATTGAAAATGTGGAGGTCAGTCCCTGAAGTCACCGCCCTGGCCACCCCTCTGCCAGCTGCTCTGGCGTCTCCAGCAGGTGGGAGCCAGGCACTGACAAGTGCAGTGGGGACAGCCAAACACTCCACGGCGGCTGTCCGGCTTCTCCATGGGGCTGGCCTGCGGCTCCCGAATGCTCTAAGAATGTTTTCACTGTTGCTCGGAGGACACACGCAGTGGGTTTCAGAATTCCTGAAGAATTGCTTTTGTGAGAAGCTTGAAGTATTTCTTTAAATTCCATCTCTTAGTTTTTCAAAGAAACATCAAGAAACCATGAACAACATTAGTAATGAAGAGTTTGACTGCCACTTGCTTGATGAAGGTTTTACTGACAAGGACATTCTGGACCAAAAAATCAATGAAGTTTCCTCTTTTGATGATAAGGATGCCTTCTATGGAGCAAACCTCAGAGATGTTCTGAAGAAACACTGAACATGGCTAAAAGCTCTTCCTCGTGTCACTCCCTTTTATGCAGTCAAATGTAATGACAGTAGAGCCATTGTGAAGACCCTCACTGCCATTGGGACAGGATGTGACTATGCTAGCAAGACTGAAATACAACTGATGCAAAGTCTCAGGCTGCCTCCAGAGAGGATTATCTATGCAAGTCCTTGTAAACAAGTGTCTCAAATTAAGTACGCTGCCAATAATGGGGTCCAGATGATGACTTTTGACAGCAATGTTGAGTTGATGAAAGTTTACAGAGCACATCCAGAGGCCAAGTTGGTTTTGAGGATTCCCAATGATGATTCCAAAGCAGTCTGTGGACTCAGTGTTAAATGTGGTGCCACACTCAAAACCAGAAGACTTCTTTTGGAACAGGCAAAAGAACTAAATATTGATTTCACTGGTGTTAGCTTCCACGTAGGAAGTGGCTGTACTGATTGGAAGGAGGAGGTCTGGGCTCTGGTCTTTCCCTATCATTTCCAGAACAAGTCCAAGGAGGAAGATAAGCTATAATCAAGCAGAATTGCAAAATGTGCTACATGACTCAGTTTACAGTCACATCTCTCACAAACCTTGAAGTGTTTTTGGAGTTCCAACAGTTTTTAGATTTTATTTGTTTTCCCATCTGTCTCTGGTCCAACCCTGCTATGGGAAAAACTGAGGCCTGGTAATTTTGAATGACTTTGTCAAGGTCAGAGAACTAGAAACAAATCAACTTGACTCTCACTGTTTGACTGTCTAATATCAGTTCTGCATTGTGTTAATCATTCCAAAATCTACAATTTCATGTGGCTCTAGTCTTCTACGTATTATATATACCCCATGTGACCATATTTTTCTTTTTTTCTTCAGTAAAGTGAGTTAAACAGAAATGAAATAGATTCTTTGGTGTGTTTGAAAATCTTTCCTCTAAAATGATATTTCCTTATCTCTAAAGGACACATAGTGATGCTTTGGTCTGCTAGTGCAAGTTCAGGAAAGATAGAAGTAAAACCTACAGAGCTACTTGAGGGCCCTCATAAATGGCAAGAGGGAAGGAGGCTAATGAAATGTGGAGATAGAAGCTTCTTCTCATGGCTCTGTTAGCATTTCTGCAACTGTCTTCTCAGTGTTGGAGGATCAGTAAGCTAGGACAGAGATCTCAAGCCGTGGTCATTGTTCACCTCCACTCCACCTCTCTTTGACTTCATCAAAGATCAGTCACCTTTCAGAACTACAACGCCTTTCATTTAGTTTCTGGGTCCCTGAGCCACATAACTACCTACAGAGATTGAAGGCAGATGCATGGAACCAATTCCAGCTGCTAAAATGAGAGATGGCAAATGATAGCAGATCATGAAAGTAAAGTCTCAGGTTCACAAGGGGTGGATTTACTTCTTCTAAGATGGTGCTTTTGTTTTCTCTGTGTTTTTTGTAAGCAGAGATGATATTATACTGTTATACTTGTGATAGATAACACACTTGTCCTTCAAAGAGGCATCAGAGGAGTTAATGTGTGGAACCTTAGATTCCAGAGGAGAGACTTGGTTTCAGCTACTTCATTTTGAAGAGACGTGGTCTGCTCCAAATAGAGCATCAGTTTAGTTAATGGGCATATTATAGTAGGCCAAGGTCCCAAGAGAGACTTTATGGTTCTACATCATTATTCTTAGTAGTATGTGAAGAAATCCCACATTGCTCTTTTATTTATTTGCTGACCATTCATACCAATTACTCTTGGCCTGGTCTTCATTCATATGCCAGCTGCTGTGAATAGTAAAAATCTTTAGTCATATTGGCACCTTCTATGTTACCCCCCCCAAAGTAGATTCTTTGCAAACTTTTTTTCTTTTTCAATAAGTGCTATAAATTATTTGCAAGGGTAAAAAATGACTTATTCTTCAAGGCAAGCATAAACTGAATTATACCCTAGCATTTTTTTTCCTGCTGTTTTTGTTTTTTTTTTTATTTTTTATTTTGGCTGGGTCTGGGTTTGAACCCACCACCTCCAGCATATGGGGCTGGTGCCCTACTCTTTTGAGCCATAGGCGCTGCCCTATGCCCTAGCATTTTTCTTGAACTCTGTGCCCAGACACCCTAGCTAACTCATCCCATTGCCTCTTCATCGTTCACCTGTTTTATAGGGCCATCCTTCAGCAGGCTCTGCTTGCTACTGTCTGAGAACCAATTCCTCACTGGTCCCACAAGCACTTACTCAGCACTGTCTGTGTGAAAGGAAATTTGCTCTTTCCCTAAAAAAGTTTGCTGCTGAAAAATCCACTCACAATTAAGGCAGATTACTAAGAGAAAGGTTTATTCGCCATGTGCATAGTGAGAATTACAGTGCGATTACTCAGCATCCCAATGGGATCTCTGTAAATTGACTCCCCAAGGGACTATAACAAACTAATGAACATACAGAAGTGGCCTACTATACTGATACATACGTGTGGTACATGTGCAATCTATGAAAATAAGGCCAACTTCAACATAAGGAGATGGTCAATGTAGGGAGATAGTCAACTATGGCTGCTCTACTATATTTTTTCATAGCTACTTTTTAGAGTGGAGGGGGAAGATGAGGAATATAGATAATTGTGTTTAGGGACAGGAGAAGGTTGCTAGAGAGTATGAATAGATAGATACTTGGGAGAAAGAATGAGTAGGGAAAACACATTGACTTGTATATTAGCCTGAGAGAGAGGGGTATTGTGTTTAAAATGATTTGGGCCTGTTGATCTGTTGGGCCAAATGATCTGTTTGCCTTCTTAATTTTCTTTCTTGTAATGCCACATTAATACAAGGTGACCCAAAAGTCAGCATACATAGGAAAAAATATAGCAATGGCTGTCTCAGAATGTATTAGCCATGAGTGGGAGAGAAGACTTCCTTTGTGTGTAGAAAGAGATAGCCACAACAGAGAGAACATTT
This sequence comes from Perodicticus potto, assembly GCA_963574655.1. Lineage (NCBI taxonomy): Eukaryota > Metazoa > Chordata > Mammalia > Primates > Lorisidae > Perodicticus > Perodicticus potto. The sequence goes on along the minus strand of CAUYRH010033850.1, from coordinate 8,293 downwards.
TATAAAATATTGTAATGAATATTTTGTAAGTAAAGGTTTTTCTCTGTGCATGGCAACTTTGGGGACATCCTGTTGTGAGATATCAGGGAGCGGAAAGGAGGTCAATTGTTCTTATCCAAGGGCTTGTTAGTCTCCAATGGCTTTAATTCAAAATACCAAGAAGTCATTAATAATTTGGTGAAAAATTTCCTGAGCTCCATCAGGGCACCAATGTAGCTGCGAAGACCCAGTTACAAAGTAGTCACCTTGGCTAACTTTACTCACCTTTCTGGGCAGATCTCAGATGTAAACAGGTATAAAACACTGCCCTGACAGCAAGGTGAAGGCTAAGCAGCATTTTAAAAGACAGTTAGTAGTTGCCAGACAGACAAGGGCACAGCAAAATGAGCTCTCTAATTGGAACAGTTAATCCAGACAGTTTTATTTCAATGTTAGCTACAGTCAGAATTTGGAATGTGGCAGATTGTTTTTCCACAAAGCAAAAGCAGACTATTTTGAAGTGCCTTATATTTTCATCATTATCAAAGGGTATTTCATAAGCATTACCCTTCAGTGCACAGCCCTTCAGATGATAGTATAAAGCCCAGACTTCTGAGTGCTATTACAATTCAGGGACACAGATGTCTCTGATGTCTCCTCCATGCCAGGCTGGCCCTCATTTGCCCCTGCTGATTTGTATGCTAAAGGGAACCCGGGTGGCTTTGCCCTGGATTCCCCTGGGGTGGAATAGAATCTCAGGATTCAATCAAAGTGTGACTTCGTGTTGTACTTTTCTTCCAAACAATGCAAGGTCAGCCCTCCATGAGGTGTGTAAGGATTTCACCTTGTCAAGTGCCCTAGGCATAGGCAAGTGTAAAGTCAGGTAACAAACTATTTTAAAAAACAAAAACCTGTGCTTTCTAACAGAGTTCATTTTTTTTTAAAGGAGATTTATATGGTCATTCTTAATATATTAATATATTAACTTAGTGCTTTAAGTGAATTCGTAACATTTGCCATAATTCTTATATTTTTTCCTTCTGTTTTAACATTTTCTATCAATGAATAAAGGCTTTCTGGAGGTGAAGCTCACCAGGGGCACATTAGAATGAGTTGCTTATTTCTGAAGAATAAAATCACATGTAATTTTGCTCCCCTGTTCAAATGTCAGTATCCTTGGGGTATGCATGTGCGGGTGTACAGACACACGCCTGTTAGAGGTTGTAATTCACAAACAAAGTTGTGTGAAAACCACCATAGCACTTCCAGATGCCTCCGCATAGATGGTGCTGCAGAGGAGGGCAGGCCTCTTAGCTGATTCACTGTTATAATAAAGCAGTGAAATGTTTCTTACAGTTCTCCATATCAGGAGGAATCCGTGACATAGGTCCTCTAGTGACTACTTCTGTTACCCTGGGAAAAATAACGAAATAACAAACTGCAGTTATCCCCCACATGGTGCAAATGAGGAAAATGATTCATGAGGAATTTGCCCAAGATCTCACAGCTATTAAAACCTAGAACTAGTGTTTCAGTCAAGACCTGCCACTTTTCCCCCATCCGTTAAATGGAGACTGTGCTTTCCAAGTTCTCTTAATAAGCACAAGCTCTTCTCCTTGTGTTGATACAGCTAAACAGAGAGAGGATGACACCAATTTAACAAGAGCTTTGTGAGGACTGAATTAAAAATTATGTGTGAAAGTTCTCTGTAAATGACTGTTAATCACATTAATGTGTGCGCTGCGCAGCACACTTATCATCCACTCTTGTATCACTCCGTCCTCCTCACTGCAGCCAATGCCTCTTTTCCTAGACAGCATGATATTTCATTTAAGACTTGCCTTACAGAATCCCTGGGGACCAAGGGAAAACTTCCTCTTTGCTCTCTTAACTTTCACTGAAAATCACTGACAAGGAGCAAATTAATAGGAGAAGAGACATATAAATATATTAACATGGACACAGGAGCCTTCAAACTAAAGACCCAAAGATAAAGGGGACATTGTCGATTTTCATGCTTAGGTTCAACAAAGTGTGAACAGCCATGTGGAAATATGATTGAACAAAAAGGGTTTATACCCCAAAAAGGGTTTATACCCTGATGCTAATAGACTGAGTGAAGAAATCAACAAAGCCTGTCCAGACTCTTATCCGCCTCTCCCAGAATATATCCTTTTCTTCTGCATATGGAGCAGGACCCTCTCTAGAATGGGGGTCTTATCACCTACAACAGTAAAGTAGATCAGATGATGTCTTTAAGGCCAGATTTTACACAGAAAAGAAGGAAAGGGGGTAGGGTTAGAGTAATACTTTTAGTTTTTATGGCTGGCTACTGTGACCCACCTTGGGGAAGAAGGATTCTAATTTCTGTGGAGCCTCAGGGGAGAATCGGCAGGAGGGACAGACGGGCAGGAAAAGGTCTGAGAAAAACTTTTGCTTCTGAGGCCTTTATCTGAAAGTATTGTTTTCTGAGTCCCAATAAAACCTTTTGGAGAAAGAAAGGAATTAAGAATTGAAACAAACAAAAAAAAATGCACCAATAAAAGTAACAGTACATATTACTATTTAAAGTATGCAATTAGAAAGGCTCATTTTGAGGGAATTTTGTGTTTTTGTTATTAGGATCCCACCAGTGTACTTACCGCATCAAACACGTATTTATAATATTATATTTACAGGATTATGTGACTCGGCAACATTACCTTCTGATGTCAACCCAACACTGTTAAGAGGATGACATTCCAATAGAAGTTATAGAATGTTTCTAGATATGAATCTTTTATGTGTTTTTTAAATTTAGGATGACATTGCTAGTCATTATGTTTGGTAGGTATGTACTTTTTCATATTTTCTGATTCAGCCATTCAGCCACATCTTGTTTCCAAGGGGTGAGTAAAAGAAAGATGCTTTGATTTTAAGTGAGAAAATTGAAGCACCCCAGAACTACTTTCTTAGGTTCCATCCAATTCTGTGCATGATATAAATGACAAGAAACTAAAGAAAAATTAGGTCACAGATGCAGTTTTTTTTTTTTTTCTCATTGCTCATTGGCTGTAAGCTACACTGAAATGCATGCTGTGAAACAGCTGGTGGGTTACGGGGAGTCACCCTGAGCCGGGAGCGACTTCGGGCGTTAAATGCTTTTGGACTGTATCTCCTCATCAAAATCTTACACCAAACCAGCATAATGTAAGGGTACTTCTGAGGTATCATTTATTGGCTGCACAAGGGTTGTGGACATAGTTTATCTATCCAGTTGTTAAATTAGCTGTAGTAGATGAGAAATATTCGTATTTTCAGAGTCAACCAGAAGATATAACTATACAACTTGAGGTAGAGAAAATAACACAAACCAGACTCACTTATCTCTCCCTGTGATGGCATCACTTATGAAGTCCATTACTTTGACCTGCTTAAATTATACTCAGCCTCTTCTTTCTTAGGGATGTTAACACCCTTTCAATACCTTGAAAGGATAACAGGAGAAGTAAAGTACATTTTAAAATATTAGATTAAATGGGATTTTTTTAATGCCAGTAAATACCTAAACATTCTATTTAAATAACTAGAAATCATAATTTATGTATTTATAATATTACATATTTCTTCCAACATTATTTTTCAAAAGACTTTTCTTATAAAAGAAGCAAGAAAACATTCTTGAGCTAGCCTAATCCATGTTGGCAATAAGAATTGAAAAAAGGATAGTATTTCTTTGTTCCAAGTGAGAATGAGCTGAGCTATATCATAGACATTTCAAATATCTGGGATGCTGAGTTGTTACCATGGTTTGCTGAATGCTGAATGTGTTGCATTTTATGTTTGACATTTATAGAATGCATATGTTACTGCTGACTTTCCAAAACAATGATGTTTAAAATATATCAAGTGACGCTGTGCCAGAGATCAGGGCACATAATTCAGATCTTCTGGTAGGAAGAAAAAAAACCTAAAGCACACTTTCTGAACTTTACAAGAGAATGGAAATATTCTTTCTTAACCAACATGTCCTCAGCCTAGAATATCGTCTTAAGCCCAGTTTTCTTTCTACTGCAAAAACTGGAGATACATGAATCCAACGTAAAACTGAGAAATGAAGTGGTAATATTGAAACAGACATAAAAAACATTCTACATAATGCCCAAACTTTTAGATTTACAGACAAAATTGTTAAACTAATTCGAGAGACATAAGTTTGCCAACCAATTTTCTAATGGACAGTAAAAATAACTATATTCAGTATCACTAACATTTCATAAAAGAAAGTTTACTTTAACAATTGAAAGATAAAAAAAGACATAATTTCTGGAAATAAAGTGGGTGCTGCTTCAGTTGAAAAGATTTACCCTAATGAAAAACTTCATTGTACTTATTTATCTTATTGATATTGGTAGAAATAAAAACTCTACCACCAGTTGCCACTTATAAGCTTCTGCTCTGCTATAACATAAAAGCATCAAGAGCTAAAAACTACATAGAATTTTAGTGAAGAGAAGCTATAACTTCTCAAGAACAGTAAGTGGTTCTAAAAGTGGTCATTTTGCAAATTTCATCCCTACTTCCAGGTAAACCACTCAAAGTATGTAATTTTTAGACAGCAGATCAGAATATAATGTTCAAGGTTGAAAGCTATACTACTATTCATTATCTGGGGTGTAAGAAAGTTGAACATAGAACCTGAGAAACTACAAAGGAAAGTAAGATTTCTAAAACCTTTAATGCAAAAGTAAATGAAATGGCCTTTTAAAACTTTTTTACATGATATCCTAAACTTTTAAAAGTTTCAGCCTTGTTTCTGATCATTAAAATAACATTAAATCACCAGATGTGGCATAGATAATTATTTGAAATTTGGATATAGATATAAACCTGAAGGTGGGGACTTCAAAGTTATAAGGGTAGGCATTCCTTATCCTTCTTCCTACAATATTCCTACCTAAGGTTGGGTTCATTGCAGGAAACAAGAACATTAGGGTTGTAAGATTTGGCAAATAAAAATACAGGACATATTACATGGAACATACTTATACTAAAAAATGATCTATTATTTACCCAGAACTCAGATTTTACTGGGTATTTGTTTTATATGGCAACCACTCTCCCAGTTTATAGCCAGCTAAGACAAATATGGGCATCCACTCTCCCAGTTTGTAGGCAACCAGAGCAAATATGGAAAACCAAGTAAATTTATTGTTATGTAGACAAATTTTACAAAGGCCAAACAAATACAAGGACTTTAAGAGAATTTGAGATGGAGCTCTCAATGGCATAACGGGTTAGTCATTCAAGGATACAGGCAGACGTAAAAATATGAGCCAGGCTGCTAAAGAAAGGATAGTCAAAGAACTTAGGGGATTGGTGCTTTTCTGTGACTATTCTACATAGAATCATGTTGTAAGAATGCAGATGGCAAGTAGCAATAAGCATAAGAATTCCACTAGAGCACTTTTATAATCGACCATCAGATTTCTGGCTAATTGTGCAAAGGAAAGATAGTTTAGTCTTAAGTCAGAATGTTATTGGAGTGCTTTTAAGGAATGAGTGTATTGTCAAAAACAATGAAAGGAGCCTGAGACAGACTCTTGGGCGCACCCAGCCAAACAGAGGCTCCCATTTATAGAAGTAGATTAGATATGAAGACAGTTAAGGTCCTAGTACTCAGTGGGGGGTGGGGAATGGGGAGAGCTGAGAAGGGGAAGGAGGGGAGGGAGTGGGGGGGGTCAAGGGTGTGGTACACCTTTTGGGGTGGGACACAAATATAAGTAGGTCCTTATCTAACAGAAGCAATCAATGTAACCTGGTTCTGTGTACCCTCAATGAATCCCCAACAATAAAAAAAAAGATTGGTGGGACCACATCTACCGTTCCTCTTATAAGGGTACAGGTGAAACTTACTGAATGCAGAATATAAAGATCTTAACACAATAACTAAGAAAATGCCATGAATGCTATGTTAACCAGTCTGATGAAAATATTTCAGATTTTATATGAAACCAGCACATTGTACCCCATGGGTACATTAATGTACACAACTATGATTTAATAAAAAAAGTTTTTTAAAAATGCACCTCTTAAATACCAAAAAAAAAAAAAAAGAAGAAGAAAGAAAGAAATTTACATCCTAAAGAGCTGTAAGAATAAAAAGTCTAACAGGAAGCTGCCACTTTAAAGATGTGGTTTCCTCTCTGCACATTCTAATGGTTTTTTTGGTTAATGGAAGTAACTAATTTCTAAATCCTTTGATAAACCTTTTGCCTACAAGCTCTGGCTCGCTTTTATCTATGAATATTTATGCTTTTGAAAATCTAAATGCAATTACTATAATTACCTACAATATCATGCTCTGCCCAGTAGAAAAGAACTCTCAAGTGGGTGGTGCCTGTGGCTCAAAGGAGTAGAGTGCTGGCCCCATATACCAGAGGTGCTGGGTTCAAACCTGGCCCCGGCCAAAAACTGCAAAAAAAATAAATAAGAACTCTCAAGAAGAATCAATATCTTCCTCATTAACCTAACTGAGAACATTCTGGTTAGTATTGGTTTTATGTACCTCATGACAGGGAGGATTAAAGAGGGCAGAATGTGATTCACAGATGACATTGTGCAAAGATCTAATCTTGAGATCATTCCTCCATATTACTGTATATTTTTCCCTCTGTCAATATATTACCCTGTCCCATGGACCTTATTTTCATATTGGTTTTTCATATTGGTTGTTTGGTTTTATTGATCTTCTTCCCAGTTCCCATTAAGAGAGGCTAAGACTTGGGAGGAGGAAAAAATGTCTTTCACGCGGTCAGAGTAGATTCTCACATCTGAGATAAAAGCCAAAGCTTGTCCTGATGATTGGTTTCTAGGTATGTTAGATTTTTTTGGAGACCAGGTGAAGGGGAAAAGTTTTTGTGGTGTCAGTAAGAATTAAAACTATGCTTATATATTTTCTTTAAGCTACTGATTTACAAACTTGAATAAGACATAATATTTTTAAAAGATTTACGTCATTTAAAAGCAAATGTTCATCTCAGAGTTGATGTATATATTAATTTTGCTAACCACAATAATATTTATCATGTTGGCCATTTATATTAATTTGCCTTTTGCTGCTGTAACAAGTTACCATGAGCTTAGTGACTAAGAACAACATCAATTTATTATCTTATAGTTCTGGAGTTTAGAGGTCTAAAATAAGTCAGTATTCTGTATTCTTTCTGGAGGACCTAGGGAAGAATTTGATTCCTCACGTTTTCCACCTTTCAAAGCTACTCGTATTCCTTGATTCATGATCCCTTCCTCCATTTTCAAAGTTCCTAGCACAGCATCTTCAAATCTCTGTGACATTCCTGCCTAAAATTCAGCATAGTCTTCCTTTCTCAGGATCCTTAACTTTTAGTCACATCTGCAAAGTCCCTTTACTAATCACAGGTTCCAAGTCTAGGAAGCCATTTTTCTACCTACCACAATTTCTTAAATTCTAAAGAATTTTTAGAAATTTTTTCTGCAACAATTTTCCTAAACAGTTTCTAAAAGCTGTAATACACACCATTGTGTTATATTATCCTATATTTAATAAACACCGTTGTGTTATATTGTCCTATATTTAATATACACCATTGTGTTATATTGTCCTATATTTAATTTTCTTCTTATCATAAGATATACTTTTATATATCTCCTATAGAATCTACTACTTGTACTAATCTGTCATAATTTAAGGCATTTAAATTTAGAAGCATTGTACAGCCAAGAACATAGTAAGTTTAGCAAGCAGTCAGCCCTCAGAATGGGAGCAAATATTTGCAGGTTATGCCTCCGACAAAGGTTTAATAACCAGAATCCATAGAGAACTCAAATGTATTAGCAAGAAAAGAACAAGTGATCCCATCTCAGGATGGGCAAAGGACTTGAAGAGAAACCTCTAAAGAAGATGGGTGCATGACCTACAGACACATGAAAAAATGCTCGCCATCCTTAATCATCAGAGAAATGTAAATCAAAACTACTTTGAGATATCACCTAACTCCAGTAAGATTAGCCCACATAACAAAATCCCAAAACCAGAGATGTTGGCGTGGATGTGAAGAAAAGGGAACACTTCTACACTGTTGGTGGGAATGCACACTACTATGTTCCTTTTGGAAGAATGTTTGGAGAATACTTAGAGATCTAAAAATTGACCTGTCATTCAATCCTATAATTCCTTTACTAGGTATATACCCAGAAGACCAAAAATCACATTATAACAAAGACATCTGTACCAGAATGTTTATTGCAGCCCAATTCATAATTGGTAAGTCATGGAAGAAACCCAAGTGCCCAT
>CAUYRH010033849.1:0-23578 GCA_963574655.1 Perodicticus potto | reverse complement strand
TTTTTTTTTTTGAGACAGAGCCTCAAGCTGTCACCCTGGATAGAGTGCTGTGGCATCAGAGCTCACAGCAACCTCCAATTCCTGGGCTCAAGCGAGTCTCTTGCCTCCGCCTCCCAAGTAACTGGGACTGCAGGTACCTGCCACAACGCACGGCCATTTTTTGGTTGCAGCTGTCATTGTTGTTTGGCGGGCCCGGGCTGGATTCGAACCCACCAGCTCAGGTGTACATACTGAGCCTTAGCCTACTGAGCCACAGGTGCCGAGCCTGTCACTATTTTTCATATATTGTTTTTCAAAAATCTTACTATTTGGGTGTCCTTAGCATCTAGGAGTGTCTTACTGAAAGGTACCCAACAAATAAATGCATAAGATAATGTCTCCCTAGAGTAATAAGCTTTTAGAGAGGAATCATGGCCTATTTACACTGTGGTACTATCAGCATTATTTATACTATTTTTTATGGGAAATGTGATTCTAAGTTCCAACTTGAAATACTAGAAAGACTTGGCATTTATCTTCCCCAGAAAATATTTTAAAACAGCGTGACTTGAAACATGGTCTGAAAACCTTAGTCAGTAAGGAAATTCTTCCCATCCCACAATAATGTAAGAAATTTGAGAATAAGACCTATTTGTCTTTTATGGGGGTTTTTTTGGAACAGAATCTCACTATGTCATCCTTGGTAGAGTGCTGTTGCATCACAGCTCACAGCAACCTCAAACTCTTGAGCTTAAGTGATTCTCTTGCCTCAGCCTCCCAAGTAACTAGGACTACAGGCGCCCACCATAATGCCCAGCTATTTTTTTTTGTTGTTGCAGCTGTCATTGTTGCTTTAACTGGCCTGGAAGAGGCTCGAATCTGCCAGCCTTGGTGTATGTGGCTGGCACCCTACTCACTAAGCCAGGGGTGCCACCCCAATTTTTTTTAATAGTCGGGCATTGTGGCAGGCACCTATAGTCCCAGCTACTTGGGAGGTTAAGGCAAGACAATTGCTTTAAGTCCAAGAGTTAGAGGTTGTTGTGAGCTGTGACACCACAGCATTCTATTGAGGGCGACACAGTAAGTCTCTGTCTCAAAAAGACTTATTTATTTTTTTGAGACACAGTCTCATTCTGTTGCCCCAGGTTAGAGTGCCAAGGAGTCAGCCTAGCTCACAGCAACCTCAAACTGCTGGGTTTAAGCAATCCTTCCAATTGTGCACACACATACACACCCAATAGCTGGAACTACAAGTAACGATCACATCTCCCAGCTAATTTCTTTTTTCTACCTTTATTAGAGACAGGGTCTCACTCTTGCTCAGGCTGGTCTCTAACTCCTGAGCTAAGGGGATCCTCCCTCTTTGGCCTCCCAGAGTGCTAGATTCACTGCATCTGGCTACACCTGACAGTTCTGAAGCAATCAGCAGAATGTGGTTAAGTAAATTCAAAAGGAACTAACATTTTGAAGTCAGATTCATAAAGGAACCTGAAATTTAAGAATAACCAAATCCCACAGAACTGAAATTTTTACACTGAAAAAGGATCAAGATCAGTGCCTCTAATTTACAGATATTAATCTGACAGTAACAGGTATAGGGCTTCATTTCTAGAGTCATGGCTGTTATTACCTCAAATAGGACAGGTCTGATGAGCTATTTGGCATCTCTATATCATTAGATATCAGCTACCCAACTGTTTTTTTTTCTACCAGAGTTTTACTGTTGCCCTGGTGTCATCACAGTTCATGGCAACCTCAAACTCTTGGGCTTGAGCAATCCTCTTGCCTCAGCCTCCCCAGTAGCTGGGACTATAGCCACCTGCCGTTTCTGTTTTTAGTAGAAACAGGGTCTTGGTCTTGCTCCTGCTCAGGCTGGTCTCTAACTCCCAGGGTACTAGGATTATAGGCGTGAGCCACCACCCCCAGCCCTACCCAACTTTTCTTACGCATTTTATCCTATGATATATAAAGCAGAGGAACTTGTGACTATATCAAGCCATTTATTCTAGAACCCAGGGACTCAAAATACTGGGTTCAGACACAGATGAAAACACTCTGCGGTGAGAAGACAGAAGTTCAATAGGGGGCATTTACTTAATATTTATGAATAGATCACCTTCCAGAAGTACTGCAGAGAAAATGCAAAGGAATTATTATAAACCCAAAGTTTATACAAGGAATATCTTAAAAATTTGTTTTTAAACACTCAGGTTATTTTTTCTTTTTTGAGATTAGTGGCGGGGGTCTCAATATATTGCCCAAGCTGGTATTAAATTCATGGGCTCGGCTCGGCGCCTGTGGCTCAACGGGCTAAGGCGCCAGCCACGTACACCTGAGCTGGCGGGTTCGAATCCAGCCCGGGCCCGCCAAACAACAACGACAGCTGCAACCAAAAAAAAAAAATGGCTGGGCGTTCTGGCGGGCGCCTGTAGTCCCAGCTACTTGGGAGGCAGAGGCGGAAGACTCGCTTGAGCCCAGGAATTGGAGGTTGCTGTGAGCAGTGATGCTACAGCACTCTATCCAGGGTGACAGCTTGAGACTGTCTCAAAAAAAAAAAAAAAAGAAAAAGAAAAAAAATAAATAAATTCATGGGCTCAAGTGATACTCCAGTCTCAGCCACCTGAGTAGCAGAGTCTACAGGTACATGCTACTGCACCTGACTAATTTAAAATAAAAAAATTAAAAAATGGGATTTCAATATTGCCCAGGCTGCTCTCAAACTCATGGCCTCCAGCCACCTTCCTGCCTCAGCTTTCTAAGTATCTGAGATACCCAAGTTTTGAGAATCAAGATCAGATATACTCAGTGTCAACAGATGAGGTACCTTGAGAAACAAATATGTAAAAAATTTATACCCCAAGTTCTAAAAAAAAAAAACAAAAATTCAAGAATGAAAAGATACCAATTTGAAAAATCTTTAAAACTTATAGTCAAGACAAGAGTGTTATTAAAAAAGAAAAGGAAAGGGGCGGCACCTGTGGCTCAAAGGAGTAGGCCACCGGCCCCATATGCCAGAGGTGGCGGGTTCAAGTCCAACTCTGGCCAAAAACTGCAAAAAAAAAAAAAAAAAGGAAAAGGAAGACATCAGATCTTATTAATGCTGAAGACAACGAACCTAAGCAATAGTCTTAACCTTTTAAAATGCAGCTAAATCTACAAAAAAAGGGTAGGGAAAAACTATGAAGGTAATTCGTTTTATTTAAAACAACTTAATGGCTTTCCTAAAATCAGTATCCTGAAATAGCCTACAAGAAGCTGTATTATTTGGCCACGGCCATCTGCTCCAGCCCCCTCTCATGCTACTCTTCCCCCCGTCCTAGCCTCAAATGCCAGATGTATAATATTCTCTTTATCTAGAAAGACCTACCTGCTCATCCTCCCTCTCCCCACTTTATACCTATACTCATCTTTCAAATTTCAGCTAACTTTTTCAGAGAAGCCTTTCCTGACCATCACTATTCCCATATCAAACACCTCAAATGAGAGCTGGTTCTGCTTTATGCACTCAGTTTCCCAATACTTTTCTTTCCCAGAACTTATTTTATACTTATATGATTATCTCTCTCCCCTAAACACTAAGCTCCACAAAGGCAGGGCCTTTATCTGTTTTGCTCCCATTACACCCCATAGAGCTTAGTACAGTGCCTGGGACATGGCACCCTAAGGTAACAGGACACCCCCCCCAAATACAGATCTAGGGTTTGTTATTATACAAAAAGATGCTTAGAAAAGGGAATATCTGAAAAAGATCACTAAATTCAAAAGTTTAGGTTGCAATAAAGACATAAAAACTGATAAAAGTTATGTCCCTTTACTACTAAAAATAGATGCCTAAAAATATTCCTAATAAAAGCACTGGCTTGGCACCTGTAGCTCAGTGGTTAGGGTGCTGGCCACATACACCGAAGCTCGTGGATTTGAACCCGGCCCAAGCCTGCTAAACGACGACAATGGCAACAAAAAAACATAGCAAGGCATTCTGGCAGGTGCCTCTAGTCCCAGCTACTTGGGAGGCTGAGGCAAGAGAAATCTCTTGGCTCTAAGAGTTTGAGGTTGCTGTGAGCTGTGATGCCACAGCCCTCTACTGAGGGCAACATAGTAAGACTCATCTCAAAAAATAAAATAAATAAATAAATAAATAAATCTACTAATTCAGGTATCTTTTGAGAGTTTTCTCCAGCTACTAACAATGGAGCAGGAATGGAAGAGGAACAGGGAAGAAAGAGGAGACATTCTGCTTCTCATATGGTCCTGGGGAACACTTTCAGAAGCAACTCCACTTTTGGAAAATCTTTTCATGATGTGTTTCAGCCCATGGAGATGCACTTAGAAGTGAAGAGTTATAAGTATAGAATACTAAAATTGGTAGGATTGACAGTACAATGACATCCTACTAGGATGGACAATTACAGAAAGGTGAGAGATTTATTCCAGAAGCCATAATACATATAATAAATTCAAAAGTAGAGTGTCAAAAACAAAAACTGATGAATAAGTCATTATATCAAACCTTCTATAAAGAAAATAAGGATTTTTAAATATGCATAATCATTAACAAAAAGCAAAAAGAGCCATCAGGAAAAAAACTGGAGACTAAAGGTGAAACCACAGAAAGCTTCTGAAATTTGCTAACTGCTTTGAGATTTTCAGAAGTCACTCTTCAAGAAAAACAAAAAAAAATTTGCAAAGACAGCAGGCTATAGGGCGGCACCTGTGGCTCAGTGAGTAGGGTGCCTACCCCATATACGGAGGGTGTCAGGTTCAAACCCGGGCTCGGCCAAATTGCAACAAAAAAATAGCTGGGCATTGTTGGCGGGCACCTGTAGTCCCAGTACTCAGGAGGCTGAGGCAAGAGAATCGCCTAAGCCCTAAAGCTGGAGGTTGCTGTGACCTGTGACGCCACAGCACTCTACCAAGGGTAACAAAGTGAGACTCCGTCTATTAAAAAGAAAAAAAAAAGATAGCAGGCTTTATTATTGAGTATAAGATTGCAATTAACAGTTCTACTCTATGAAATGCTTGGCACCTCAGAAGTAAAAACCATGAAATGTCCGGTATTTTTCTTTTTTTTATCATCTCCTATTTCTGATAGAAAGTTTCTGTAAGTTACCTGGAAGATAACTGTACATCTAAAAAATAATAATAATAATAAATAAATAAAGTATAAACATCTTGGACTACTAACAACTTTTGCATAGATAGTGTTGAGATTTGGTTTAGTTTATAAGTCACTACACACGTCATATAATTGCCAGGCATTTAACTGGTTAAGTATTAACTTTTGGGCTTATTATGCTATTTCTTTTACATCTTGATGCCCCCCTTCAACTTTAAGGGATGAAATATATTGGGCTTGAGAGCGGAGTTGCCACTTTCCAAGTGATAAAAGAACATGAATTCCAGTGGAAGCCCCCCCAAAATGTTGAATAGATTCATGACTCAATCAAACTGAGTGAGATCTCTTTATCTGAAACAGCACAAAGAATGTAGATAATGGATAGTTTTATGTATGATTTAAGATTTTAACTTCCACTAATTAATGTCATGAAACAACAAAGATTTGTTTCTTTTTTTTTTTTTTAAATGAAAAATATCTGTCAAGGGTAAGATTTGTTCGGTTTTAAGAAAAGAATCTGGCTCAGCGCCTATGGCTCAACAGGCTAAGGCGCCAGCCACGTACACCTGAGCTGGTGGGTTTGAATCCAGCCCGGGCACGCCAAACAACAATGGCGGCTGCAACCAAAAAATGGCCGGGCGTTTTGGCGGGCGCCTGTAGTCCCAGCTACTTGGGCGGCAGAGGCAGGAGACTTGCTTGAGCCCAGGAATTCGAGGTTGCTGTGAGCTGTAATGCCACAGCACTCTATCCAGGGTGACAGCTTGAGGCTCTGTCTCAAAAAAAAAAAAAAAAAGAAAAGAAAAGAATCTGACAATAGATCTTACAAGCAAAGCTTTAGAGTGCTGTCATTATATATCTGTGTCTAGGGCATTTATTACAATCCTGTGTAGAAAGTTTATTAGAATAACATTATGCTTAATTTGCAATAAGGAATATTTTCTGGGCTCAGTGCCTGTAACTCAGTGAGTAGGGTGCCAGCCACATACAAAGAGCCTGGCAGGTTCAAGTCCGGCCTGAGCCTGCTAAAGAACAATAACAACTACAACCAAAAAATAGCCGGGTGTTGTGGCAGGCGCCTGTAGTCCCAACTACTCGGGAGGCTGAGGCAAGAGAATCACTTAAGCTCAAGAGTTTAAGGTTACTGTGAGCTGTGACGCCATGGCACTCTACCAGGGGCTACATAGTGAGACTCTGTCTCAAAAAAAAAAAAAAAAAAAAAAGAAATATATTCTGAAGTTAATAATGTCTTGGAGATAAACTTAAAATGAAGTACTTCCCTAATTCATCTTAGTGCCTTCAGGAGAAACACTTACAAATTTCTTGAAAATGTTGAGGGGTTGAAATGGCCAACTAACTGGTACCAGATAGACCCCAAAGGTTGAAAAATCTCTCTTCTAAAATTACAAACAGGAATTTCATATAACCCTCTGATGTTTCTGTGAGTTGCTGTTAAACTCACTGAGTGGAAAAAAACAAAATGATTGGGTGGTGCCTGTGGCTCAAAGAAGTAGGGCGCCAACCCATATGCCAGAGGTGGCAGGTTCAAACCCAGCCTTGGCCAAAAACTGCAAAAAAATAAAACAAAAACAAAAACAAAATTATTGGAAAAACAATTGTTCAGAAAGAATTGAGGATTATAATATCTCCCTCACAACACACTCTTAGGGAAGTTCAGTAGTCTTTATGAAAGCCAGTGTCACAATGAGATAGCAGTAGGGTTTAGGAGCAATGAAGGTAGAATCTTAGAAAAGATGAAGAAAAAGGTCAAGCTTTCTTCTTCTTGGTACATTCTTCCTTCTCACTTGAAACCTGAAAGGCCTGTAGGGTAAACTATTAAGGTGGTCAGGAGAAAAGAAGCAGGAAGGTCAGATCAGGATGCTATAATTTCAAAAACCCAGAGGATTCTAAGAGCTCTGTCCAGGGCAGGTGACCAGACAAGGAACTGGAATAGGAATTCACAAAGAATAGCATGTGTGCACTAGGAATAATCTCATTTCTACCTCATAGAGTACTCCCTGGGCATTAAGAAAAGGATTAGGTAGATTTAGTTCCTCAGCTTCTAGAATGAACTATCACAGTTCATATACCAAGTCAGGACTGCCTAGATGTGAAAATATAAATTACACTTCAATCCCACAAGATCATAAAATGTAAAACTAAAAATGTGATTTAACAATTCAAGTAACAAAGTTACCTAATTCAAGCTAATATAAGTCAATGCCAAAAATGAAGTCTTTTTACTAGTCACTAAAACAAGGAGCATCTTTAAGTGTAAATCCTATCTAAATTGTTAAGATGTGATTTAAAACTTCAGGAGACAAGATGCAGAAAGAAAGAAAAGAAAACTTTAGGAGAAAAAATGCATTGAGAAAATTTTTCCAACTTCACTTAAGAAAAAAACCTAGTATTTTTAGTTCCACATTCTCTCTAAAAGTAGTCAATGAACAAAACCTGCCCAAATTCCTGTTTCTCTCTAGAATAATATTCAGTTTACACATCAAAGAATAAACAGAAGCAAACCGTCCAGAGTACACAAATATTAGGCTAGTCAGAACATTTAGAAGTTAGCTGCACAGCTATGATTCAATTAAAAAAAAAAAAAAAAAGAAAGAAAGAAGTTAGCTGGGGGTATACTTTGAAAATGTACAGTAAGTAGATTCTATCCAAAGCGTTAAGTTTCTGAAACTATCAGGGAGAGACATATCTCAAATGCAAAAGAAAGTTATGAATATGTTGCCTCAGAGATATAAATAAGGGGAAGGAAAAATGGGGGAAAAGCCCCCCTCATATTTGAGGATGATTACTTAGAAAAGATGTGATAGATCTGTGACCTCACCTAGCACATAGCAAAGTATAGCATAAATATGAATCTCCATCCCTTCTTAGATGAAGTTTAGAGAAAACAACTGCAGAAGTTATAGAAACTCTGATTCAAAATACAAGAAATTGTAAATTATAATGAATATAACTGCCTTGGCTCGGCGCCTGTGGCTCAACGGGCTGAGGCGCCAGCCACGTACACCTGAGCTGGTGGGTTCGAATCCAGCCCTGGCCCGCCAAACAACAATGACGGCTGCAACCAAAAAATGGCCGGGCGTTGTGGTGGACGCCTGTAGTCCCAGCTACTTGGGAGGCGGAGGCAGGAGACTAGCTTGAGCCCAGGAATTGGAGGTTGCCGTGAGCTGTGATACCACGGCTCTCTATCCAGGGTGACAGCTTGAGGCTCTGTCTCAAAAAAAAAAAAAAGAATATAACTGCCTTAAAAAGCAGGGAGTTCCTTGACATTGGAGATACTCAAGCCCAGGCTTAAGGATTCTACATCCGGGGTGCCACAGAAATTAATTCCTGATTTGTACACAGTACTTGAGTTTGGACAAATGGACCTCTAAGTTCCTTATAATTCTTTATGATATCAAGGTGATCATTTGGGAAATGATCACTGTAATTTTTCATCTTTCCTCAAGTATATCACTTAATGTAAACTGGTAAGTTATCTTACCTATGAGATTCTTGCTCTCCTTTCATTTTCTCTACTTTTGATAACATATCATCAACTTTAAATGTTTTCCTGGAAGAAACAGATAAACAAAATAATCACTTCTCAACTGAGAAAAACAAACAAATTGCACTATATTGTCACTATTAAAGTCAAGATGGAAATAAGACTGATTATAGTAATATAAATTATGGATGGTTAGCCATACAATGAATACTATTCAGACAGTACATGCTGTAACATAGCAGACAAGCCTTCAAGCGCCATCTCAAATGCTAACTTTTTCATGAGAACCTTTTGTAATTATTCCCAAAGTGGGGTAATTATCACCAAAGTGATTTCTCCTTACCCACAGCACTTGGTCTATGTTTTAATATTTAGTCTTCTACATGTGAAACTTACGTAAATATTTTATTTCTCCTACTAGATGATAAGCACCTGAAAGGCAGGGATTGCTTTTCTTCAAGGAAAGCCATGTAGTACTTGCATAGTGCCTTACACTTGGGTAGGTATGCAAGCATCCGCTGAATTGAGCCAAACAAATGCAAATTATATGTATGTTGGAATACATTTCTATTAAGCAACCCAACAAACATATACTAGCACTATCACATAAAAAGATGAATATTTTGGGCGGCGCCTGTAGGGCGCTGGCCCCATATACTGAGGGTGGCAGGTTCAAACCCGGCCCTGGCCGAACTGCAACAAAAAAATAGCCAGGCATTGTGGCGGGCACCTGCAGTCCCAGCTACTCGGGAGGCTGAGGCAAGAGAATCTCCTAAACCCAGGAGTTGGAGGTTGCTGTGAGCTGTGACGCCACAGCACTCTACAAAGGGCGATAAAGTGAGACTCTGTCTCTACAAAAAAAAAAAAAAAAATGGGTACTCTATAAAATTTATCTGAAGTTTTCAAGACATCCTCCAAGACTACTTGCAAAGCCTAAAATTAAATGATATGCCGTATTAAAGAGATGGTTGTGGACATCATGAAAACATTTTGAAGGGGACATACGCATCATATCATAAAAAAATTATTAGCTTTTAACCTAATAAGTTTAAGAGAAAAAGTAATTTTTCCATAATAGAAACTTAAATTACAATCTATATTTCAGGTGAGTAAGAACAGACTCCACTAATAAAAAATCTTTAAGGGGAAAAAAAGCTTCTCTCTTTAGAGTTGCTGAAAACTTCAATATTAAAGTTTCATTCAATGGAGCACAGTAAGAAGTGCTTTAAGAAGGATGGTAATATATTTGCAATCTCCACAGATAAGAGAGAAAAAGGAAGAAAAATGCAGGACTCTTTTAGACTTGCAAGAACTGTTCAGTTTAAGTACTGAAAGTTACTATTGAGGAAGGTTGTGAAGTTATTGGAAACTTTTAAGAATACTATGTTTATCTTTCTGTAATGATTAAGAAGAAATTCTGTTTATAGAAAGAAAGGCAAGACTGTTAAGTCCCAAAGTTCATTTCTTCCAATATTATGAAGTTGCATAGTAAAAAAGTAAATAGCAAAACTGATTAACGACCATTTGAAAAAGATCATAAAAGGAGCCCTGCTTTCCTTAGGAATAAACAAAACAAACCACACAGGCAACTATACAAAAGCAGCTCCTCCCCCAACACTAAGTATTTCTGTTCTTTATGAAGGTAATGCTACATTAGCATAGATTTAACAAGGGAAATATTCAACTAAAGGTCACAAAAAAGTACCATGTTTTGGGTGGCGCCTGTGGCTCAGTCAGTAAGGTGCAGGCCCCATATACCAAGGGTGGAGAGTTCAAACCCAGCCCTGGCCAAACTGCAACAAAAAAAATAGCCGGGTATTATGGCCAGCGCCTGTAGTGCCAGCTACTCAGGAGGCTGAGGCAAGACAAGATAATCGCCTAAGCCCAGGAGTTGGAGGTTGCTGTGATCTGTGTGACCACAATGGAGTGCGATAAAGTGAGACTCACTCTCTCTACAAAGAAGGAAAAAAAAAAAGTACCATGTTTTTAAATTTCAAGAAATTTCAGATGGTCAGGCATGGTGGCTCACACCTGTAATCCCAGCACTTGGGAGGCCAAGATGGGTTGAATGCCTGAGCTCACAGGTTCAAGATCAGCCTGAGCCAGAGCAAGACCTTATCTCTAAAAATAGCTTGGTGTTGGGACAGGTGCCTTTAGTCCCAGCTACTTGGCAGGCTGAGGCATCAGAATAGCTTAGGCCTAGGAGTTTGAGGTTGCTGTGAACTATGACACTACGACCCTCTACCAAGGGTGACAGTGAGACTCTCAAAAAAAAAAAATTTTTTTTTCAGGACATTTTCTTAGGAGGGTTCAAAAATGGCTTATACAGCATCTAGTAAAATGGATTTGATAAAAGATGCCCTCCTCTTTCCCTGTATTTCTACCTTGTCCAAATTGTTTTAGCCTTTAGAATTTGAGTATCTCATGTATTTAAAAAAAAAAAAAAAAAAGAATTTGAGTATCTCTATAAAGTGAGACTAAAGTAGAATTTTAACAAAATATACCAGAATTAATATTAGACTAAGAGGATGACTTCAAAGGGAGTGAAATGCTTATTCCAATATATATTGTTCTAACAGTAGAAAAAGGAGTTCTGAAAACATTGAGAAAACATCACAATCACTAAATTTGCCACTTTCCAAAGTTACCTACCAACTACTACTTTGAAAATGTAAGTTGTGCTCTAATTTCCCCCTTTTTTGAGACTGAGTCTCACTATGGCCCCCTCAGTAGAGCGCTGTAGCGTCACAGCTCACAGCAACCTCAAACTCTTGGCAGTGGTTCTCAACCTTCCTAATGCCGCAGCCCTTTAATACATTTCCTGTGGGTCATGACCCACAGGTTGAGAAGTGCTGCTCTTGGGCTTAAGCAATTCTCTTGCCTCAGCCTCCCAAGTAGCTGGGACTACAGGCGCCTGCCACAACGCCTGGCTATCTTTTTGTTGCAGTTTGGCCGGGGCCGGGTTTGAACACACCACCCTCGGTATATGGGGCTAGCACCCCACTGACTGAGCCACAGGTGCCAGCCTAAATGTGTATTATTTATAACCATTTAAAATTAATTCAAACTTATTTTAAGATAACTTTATCTCGGCGGCGTCTGTAGGGCGCCAGCCCCATATGCCAGAGGTGGTGGGTTCAAACCCAGCCCCGGCCAGCAACTGCAAAAAAAAAGATAACTTTATCATTTTTTAAATTAAAATCCAGCATCATCCTCGATAACAACTCATCTTTCATATTAAAAATACTTTTTTTTTTTGAGACAAAGTCTCACTCTGGCACCCTGAGTAGAGTGCTATGGCATCATAGCTCACAGCAATCTCAAGCTCTTGGGCTCAAGTGATTGTCTTGCCATTGCTCAGACTGACCTTAAAATTGTAAGTTTAAGCAACTCACCCAACTTGGTCTCCCCACAGTGCTAGGATTATAAGCGTGAGCCACTGCACCTGGCCTAAAATTATTTTAATGATAGAAAAAAGTTAACTTCAGGCCAGGCATGGTGGCTCACACCTGTAATCCTAGCACTCTGGGAGGCCGAGGAGGGTGGATTGCTTCAGCTTATGAGTTCACAACCAGCCTGAGCAAAAAACCAAGACCCCGTCTCTACTAAAAAATAGAAAAACTAAGGCAAGGGGATCACTTGAGCCCGAGTTAAAGAGTTTGCTATGAGCTATGACGCCATGTCACTCTACCCAGGGCGACAGTTTGAGACTCTTGTCTCAAAAAAAAAGAGAGAACTTCATCAAATTCTAGTTTTATATAATTAGGGGTTAGCACACTATGAACCAATGGCCAAATCTGGCCTATTGCCTATTTTTGTTTAGCCTGTGAACTAAGAACAATTTTTTAGATAAGTATTGCAATTGGTTTGATGATAGAGAACATGAACTCTGAACTCCAATTAAGCAAAATGTTATCTTCCCACCCCACAAAAATAAAACAATTATACATTTCTCATAAGGCTTGTACTACAAAATGTTGTATTCTGTATTGTATTCTGAACTTCATCAGTAAAAAATTTGTGGACATTTTACTTTTTCTTATAATACCTACACCTACTTGATTTTGCACCCAGACCACAAATCCTAAAATATTTACTATCTGATCTTTTACAAAAAAGTACACTAACTGCTGGCATAGATCAAACAATAGAGCAGACAGGTAAAGAGTTGACAAATCTAGGCTCAGCGCCTGTGGCTCAACGGGCTAAGGCGCCAGCCACGTACACCTGAGCTGGCGGGTTCGAATCCAGCCTGGGCCCGCCAAACAACAATGACGGCGGCAACCAAAACATGGCCGGGCGTTGTGGCGGGCGCCTGTAGTCCCAGCTACTTGGGAGGTGGAGGCAGGAGACTCGCTTAAGCCCAGGAATTAGAGGTTGCTGTGAGCTGTGATGCCACTGCACTCTATCCAGGGTGACAGCAAAAAGAGTCGACAAATCTAATTCTGATACTAATTCAACAGCTTCCTCCTACTTATTTGGATGCCCAGAAATTTTCACATATTAAATGCAGTTCGTTCTCTCAATTCATAAAGGTTTCCAAAAGAGAAATAGTTTTAACATTCCAATCCTTCAAAATACAAGCAGATGCATACAAAATTCAACTATGTCTTGCTACAGCAAAGTAATGCCTACCAGTAGGAGTCTCCCAAGGAGTTTAGTTTCAAAGTCTAAGTAAGATAGCTTAAGAGTTATAAGTCAAGACCATAATACCAAATGCTTAATGGGAGCTCACCCCTTTAAATTTGTTCACTTGACATACTCAGTAAATACAATCTCGTACCTAGGACGAGAAACTTGCATTCTATTATTACATATATTTAAGTTTTAAATGTCCAGCAAAAAGCTTTGTCCTTCATACTCTACTTTAAGACTAGCTGATTAAGGCTCGGCGCCTGTGGCTCAATGGGCTAAGGCGCCAGCCACATACACCTGAGCTGGCAGGTTCGAATCCAGCCCGGGCCCGCCAAACAACAATGACGGCTGCAACCAAAAAAATGGCCAGGCGTTGTGGCGGGCGCCTGTAGTCCCAGCTACTTGGGAGGCGGAGGCAAGAGACTCGCTTGAGCCCAGGAATTGGAGGTCCTGTGAGTTGTGATGCCACGGCACTCTAACCAGGGTGACAGCTTGAGGCTCTGTCTCAAAAAAAAAAAAAAAACAAAAACAAAAATAATATTTTAAAAATTAAGAAATGAAGCATTAAGTGAATAAACATAAACAGAAGGATTTTTAATACAAAGTTTATAAATACATGCCATGAGTATTGTAGAAGGGAAGTCACAAAATAGGTTCTAAAAATATATAAAATCTTGGCGGCACCTGTGGCTCAGTGGGTGGGGCACTAGCCCCATATACCGAGGGTGGTGGGTTCAAACCTGGCCCCGGCCAAACTGCAACAAAAAAATAGCCGGGCATTGTGGCGGGTGCCTGTAGTCCTAGCTACTCGGGAGGCTAAGGCAAGAGAATCGCCTAAGGCCAGGAGTTGGAGGTTGCTATGAGCTGTGATGCCACTGCACTCTACCTAGGGCGATAAAGTGAGACTCTGTCCCTTGAAAAAAAAAAAAAAAAGTATAGGGCGGCGCCTGTGGCTCATCGAGTAGGGCACCAGTCCCATATACTGAAGGTGGGGGGGTTCAAACCCAGCCTCAGCCGAATTGCAAAACAGAAAAATAAACGGGTGTTGTGGCGGGTGCCTGTAGTCCCAGCTACTCGGGAGGCTGAGGCAAGACAATCACCTAAGCCCAGGAGTTGGAGGTTGCTGTGAGCTATGTGACGCCACGGCACTCTACTGAGGGCGATAAAGTGAGATTCTGTCTCTACAAAAAAAAAAGTATACATATATATATATATATAAAATCTTTCATATATATACAAAAATCTTTTATATATGTAAAGTCATATATATATATAAATATAAAATCTTAAGTAGGAAATGTAAAATAACTAAGTTTCTTTTTTTTAATTGATAAGCCTGGTAAATAGAATCAAGTGATGCTATTAAATAATGACTTGTTCAGTGACTATCAAAGACTTCTGTTATCATACCTGTTGGTATCTGGACACTGGGTACATCAGCTTCACATCAAGTTTGGGATTGTACTGAGCAAGGGATTCGTGATGATAGTGGTTAATGAGCTCCACCACAGAATTAAATGTCAGAGGATCAGAAAAGCCATATTTACCATCTCGATGATAGATCTTTATTAACTTATTATTTCCTCCCTTCCTGTAAATAAGAAGATAACTTCTTGAATATTTTCTCCCCAAAATTCTATTAAAGTACTACTTTCATATGGAGATATAAAAGCTTAGTGTCACAAAATAAATAAGTCTCGTAATGCTAACAAGACTGGAAGAGGTAAAAAGGCATATATTTTTATATGTGTATAAGTATATACGCAAGTGTGTAATATCATACTATTTGCACACCTATTTTTTGTACATAAAATACATTGGTCATTGAGCCCAAAAAAATCACTGACAGAAGTAAATGGAATCTTTTTGTTTAATTTCTGAATTAATTTTCTAATTTAAATTCCACATTATTTTTTCAGTAAGAACAAAGGCAATCTCTTTAGGACCTAGAGCTATGTGATTACACGTCTTTCCAGAGGAAGTAGATGCCATGTCTATATAAAGGGGATGATAAACGTATCAAACAATCACCAACACACTCGGTTTTATTAACATATAAACATAAGCTCCTTTAATGACTTATAGCTAGGTAATTAATGAAGCATCTTATACTATTTTTCTTTTATATTTGTTTATAATTCTCAGAAATGACTATTTAGGCCATCACAATATGTAAATATTCAAATTATTCAACTGTTTTACAAAGTATAGCTTTTGAAGAGCTATGCATATTAGATGAATATAATTTGATACTTGAATAGTTCAGACCACCTTTGTTTACTGAGTCATATCCAGATGGTTCCTTAAAAGATAATTTATAACCAAAGTTTAAAATAGCAATATTTTTCAAATGCCTTAAGACATAATTTAAAACCACAGCAGGCTGAGTAACTACATCATAGCAAAATGCTGTACCATTCCCTTTTAACTATTCCCAGAGCAGTATGCATACTTAGTGGGAAAAAACATGCCTCCATATTTATGTCATGCCATTATACACGATAAATAAAGCATTGGGATTTGAGAAAGGTCAAACACAATAGGTCTGAACATATGGACTGATTTAAATTAAACAATGCTAGTGAGTTCAAAACTATAGTTAGATATAATAAACAATATTTGACAGCACAACAAAGTGACTATAATTAACAGTAAGTTATGGTTTATTTAAAAATAACTAAAAGAATGGAATCAGCATGTTCCTAACATAAAGAAATGATAATCCTTAAGTGATAGAAAGCCCAAGTACCCTGATTTGATTAATTCACATTATATGCCTATACCAAACATCCCATGTACTGTATAAAAATATACTATGTACAACTAATAAGAACCCATAATAGGGCCGGGCGTGGTGGCTCACACCTGTAATCCTAGCACTCTGGGAGGCCGGGGTGGGTGGATGGCTTGAAGTCACAGGTTCAAGACCAGCCTGAGCCAGAGCAAGACCTCGTCTCTAAAAATAGCTGGGCTTTGTGGCAGGCACCTATAGTCCCAGCTACTTGGGAGGCCGAATCAAGAGAATCACGTGAGCCCAAGAGTTTGAGGTTTCTGTGAGCTATGACGCCACAACATTCTACCAAGGGTGACAAAATGAGACTCTGTCTCTAAAAAAAAGAACCCATAATAGTTAAAAAGAAAAAAAAAATAATTGATCTATGCTTAGAAAGTCAATTTTTTTTTTGTTTGTTTTTTTTGTTTTTTGAGACAGAGCCTCAAGCTGTCACCCTGGATAGAGTGCTGTGGCATCACAGCTCACAGCAACCTCCAATTCCTGGGTTGAAGCGAGACTCCTGTCTCCGCCTCCCAAGTAGCTGGGACTACAGGTGCCCGCCACAACGCCCAGCCATTTTTTTTTTTTTTGGTTGCAGCCGTCATTGTTGTTTGGTGGGCCTGGGCTGGATTCGAACCCGCCAGCTCAGGTGTACGTGGCTGGCGCCTCAGCCCGTTGAGCCACAGGTGCCGAGCCAGAAAGTCAATGTTTAAGTGGATGAACTATTTCTATAAAATGTACATTTACAAGGACCATCTAATCATATGTAGTTACCATAGGTGTGAATACCCACATATATACTCATAAAAAATCCAAGCTAGTCTCTCTGTTAAAGTTAAAAGGCATTCATTCATTCAAAAAAATATATTAAATATCTGTTGTGTGCCAGGAATTATATGACTCACTGAGGATACTATATAAACAAATTTAGTCATGTTCTCATGGAGCTTCAAGTTTTAAGAGCATGAGGAATATATCGCCATCTTTCAGTTTATTAAAGAGGATAAAAAATTCCTCAAGATAAAACATAAAAATAAACCTGATATAGCAAATTGTGATATGTCTATTAGAAAAAAATAAAGCAGAGTAAAGGAAAGAGATAGTTTTGGTGTGCAGTAATTACTATTTTACACATGTTGCTCAAGAAAAACTTCTGTTTAGGTGACATTTCAGCAGCGTCCTAAATAAATAGAGAGAGCTAGCACAGCAGATACATGAGGGAAAGGTTTTCCAGGCAGAGAGATAAGTAAGTGCAAAGGCCCTGAGTAGGAGCATGCTTGGCATGTTCAAGGAACAGCACAGAGGCTACTAATGCTGAGGCTGAATTTGCAAAAGGGATAGTAGGAAACAAAGTAAGAAACAAAAAAGGAGCTTAGCTCATGTAATAACAGCCTATAGGATACTCTAAGGGCTTTGGCTTTTACTAAAGTGAGATGGGGAGATAAAAGGTTTATGAAGAAAAGGTATTTTGTGGTTTAAAAGGCTCACTCTGCTGCTGAGTTGAGAAAAGACTGTGGGCAGGGGTAGAAGTGGAAAGGCCAACTGATAAACTACTATAATGATCTAGGCAAGAGATGATGGTGTCTTGGATGAGGACTGTAGCAGTGAAGGTAATGAAAAATGGTGAGCTCTGTAATATCTTCTTTTTTTTGTTGAGACAAGGTCTTGCTCTGTCACCTCTGCTAGAGTGCAGTGGCCAACATCATAGCTCACTGCAAACTCAAACTCCAGGGCTCAAGTCATCTTCCTGCTTCAGCCTCTCAAGTAGCTGGGACTACCGGCGTACCCAGCTAACTTTTCCCTTTTTAGTAGAGTCAGGGTCTCATTCTTGCTCAAGCTGGTCTCAAACGTCTGAGCTCAAGCAATCTTCCTGCCTTGGTCTCCCAGAGTGCTAGTATTAAAGGCATGAGCCACTATGCCCGGCCCTCATTTTGAGGAGAGGAATGACAGGATTTCCTGAAGGGCTGGATATGGTTGTAAGAGAAAGAGACAAGATTAAGAACAAAGATGTCTTCAAAGTTTCATCTTAAGCAAGCAGAAAAATGGAATCATCCTTTTTTTTTTGGAGATAAAGTGTTATTATGTCGTCCTTGGTAGAGTGCTGTGGCATCAAAGATCACAGCAACTGGCTCGGCGCCTGTGGCTCAACAGGCTAAGGCGCCAGCCACGTACACCTGAGCTGGCGGGTTCGAATCCAGCCTGGGCCCGCCAAACAACAAAGATCACAGCAACCTCAAACTCTTGGGCTTAAGCTATTCTCTTGCCTCAGCCTCCCAAGTAGCTGGGACTACAAGCACCGCCACAACACCCAACTAGTAATTATCATTTATTGACATGAAAAAGACTATATAAAAAGACCACAGTAAAGGGGGAGAAGTTTTGTTATAGCCATGTTAGGTTTGAGGTGTCTAGTGAACATTCAAAAGCAGATGATTCAGCATAGCACCCTACTTTAAAAGTCAAATGGTCAGGAGAAAAGACTGAATAGTGGTATGAATTCTCTTGGGCAAGGGGGAGATGGGGGTTTTGCTCAGTTGTCCAACCTGGAGTACGGTGGTACAATCATAGCAAAGCAACCTTGAATTCCTAGGCTCAAACAATTCCCCTGCCTCAGCCTCCCATCCAGCCTACACCGTTTTTTTCTTTTTCTTTTTTTTTTTTTTTTGACAGTCTCATTCTGCCACCCTCGCTAGAGTGCTATGGCATCATAGCTCACAATAGCTCACAGCAACCTCAAACTCTTGGGCTCAAGCGAACCTCTTGCCTCAGCCTCCCCAAGTCGCTGGGACTACAAGGTACCTGCCGCAATACCCAGCTATTCTTAGAAAGGTGGTCTCACTCTTGCTCAGGCTGGTCTCGAATTTCTGAGCTTAGGCAATTCACCAGCCTCAGCCTCCCAGAGTGCTTTTAAAGTAGGATTACAGGTGTGACCTACCGCACCCAGCCCAGCCTACACCATCTAGTACTCAGGCACATGAGGAAGAACTAGCAAAGGAAATCAAGGAGTAATTAGTGGAGAACTAAGAGCATGATACACATATCCTCCCATCCAAGTACTAACCAGGCCCAACCCTGCTTAGCTTCCGAGATCAGACAAGATAGGGCGCGTTCAGAATGGTATGGCCATAGACAGATACAGATATCCTAAAAAGCATTTTTTTCTTTATTAGAGATGGTGTCTCCTGCTGTTGCCCAGGCTAGAGTACAGTAACCAAATTATAGCAAAGGGATCCTCCTGCTTCAGCCTCTCAACTACCTGGGACTACAGACACATATCACAATACTTCAGCTGATTTTTTTAATTTTTATAGAGATAAAATCTTAAACTCCTGACCTCAAGTGATCCTTCCACATTAGCCTCCCAAAATACTATGATTACAGGAGTGAGCCACTGTACCCAGCCATATTAAACATTTTTGTATTTTTATTTATTTTTTGATACAGAGTGTCACTATGTCACCCTTGGTAGAGTGCCATGGTATTACAGCTCACAGCAACCTCAAACTCTTGGGTTTAAGCGATTCTCTTGCCTCAGCCTCCCAAGTTGCTGGGACTACAGGCACCTGCCACAACATCTGGCTATTTTTGTTGTTGTTACAGTTGTCATTGTTGTTTAACTGGCCTGGGCTGGGTTTGAACACGCCAGCCTCGGTGCATGTGGCCAGCGCTATAACCACTGTGCATACAACCACTGTGCTACAGGTGCCGAGCCTGAAACATTTTTTTAAAAAGCACTTCAACAAAGAAGAAATTATCTACTGAGTCCAATGATTATTGAGTTTGGCAAAGTAGAAATCACTAAGTGATCCTGACTAAATGGTTTTAGTGGAACAGAAACGACAGAAACCTGACTGGAATGTATCCAAGAAAATGGAAGAATTGGAAGAAATGCCATGGACAACTATCTTAAGGAATATTGCTATAAACGAAAGCAGAGAAATAGGGAAGTAGCTAGAAAGGGATATAGGGTCAAGGGAATTTTACTTATTTTCTTAAATGGGAGAAAATATAGCACATTTATAGGCTGATAGGAACTGATCAGAAGAGACAAAAATTGACCAAAAAAAAAAAAGTACAAAATAATTCCTAGAGTTATGTCCCTAGAATGGAAAGATTTCTAGAGGAGCAAGTTTGTTGACGATATATATTCACACCAGTAATTTTAATAATGAACCACAGACTCTTAAGCAGAGAGGAGAGAAGGAATGAAGGAGCTGAAGAATAGTGAACTTTTAAAAAAAAGTCCTTCTGGGGCCCCTTTCCTCTCAGCTCACCACTCCATGAGGCACAGCCTAGCTGACAGCCCCTCCCCACTGCTTCCCTGAATTTTTAATTATTATGTCTTTCTCCCTCACTGTAATCTTCAACAGAGGATTCTTGTTATTCCTCCTTGTATATCCCAGAACCCAGCCCAATTCCTGACAGAGAGAAGATTCTGAAAAATTTGTTAAGTATCCAGATTTTCTACAATGAATACTATTTTCCAATTCAATAAATAGTGGCTATTGAACTGAAAAATCTCTATTTCCTCACCACCTACTCTCTATAGTCTGGTTTCATTTTCATTCCTCTCATTTGAGAGTCATCAATGACTCAGACCAAATTCAGACTCTGCCCCCTTCCTCTAAAGCCCAGGCCTTCCTTTTCCTTTGCCACTTTCCTTTTGAATATTTCATCCTTTCATGACTTTGATGATACCTTTCCTTCGTTTCAACCTCTCAAACTATTCTTCCTGGTTCCCCTCCTGACTCCAAACACTGTTATTCCCTAAAAAGTGTATACCTTCAGTCTCTATTTTTTTTTTCCTTCTACATACTCTTTCCCACTTACTGCATGCATAAAAGTGACTTGATTCTTCCTGGCCCTGTACTCTCTCTTAAGCATTAAACCGGTATCTCTAGCTATATCTTAAGATACAGTTTTACCTTATAGCTCTGGTGCAGCTAAAAATAGATATCTATACATCAGTCAAGCATTTGTGTTGTCACCTAAGGGGTGAGACCTTCAGTGGCAGGAGTGCTGGGGAAAGCCCTGTGCCCCTGTGGGCTAGAGGAAGCACTCTTCCCTTCCAATCCACTATCTGCTGTGGAACTGCCATCAAGATGCAGATTTTCATAAAAACCCTTGGGGAAGAGCATTATTCTCAAGGTTGAATCCTTGGACACAATAGAAAATGTAAAAGCCAAGATCCAAGATAAGGAAGGAACTTCTGATCAGCAAAGACTGATTTTCACTGGCAAGCAACTGGAAGGTGGATGTACTTTGCCTGACTGCAACACTCAGGAGTCTACTCTCCATCTCATGCTGAGACTTGGTTCAAGACGGTGAAAGAAGTCTTATACAACTTCCAAGAAGAATAAACATGAGAGAGAGAAGAGTAAGCTGGCTGTCCTGAAAAACCATAAGGTGGGTGAGAATGGCAAAATCAGTCATTTCGTCAGGAGTATCCTTCAGATTAATGTGGTGCTGGAGTTGTTACGGCCAGCCACTTTGATGGACATCATTGTGGCAAATGTTGTCTAACTTACTTACTATTTCAACAGATCAACAGGTAAATAATTGTGTATTAGTTGATAAAAGACATGAGCTAACAGAAAAAAATCAGTATCTATCCCTTCTTCACCAATAAAAGAACTGCTCCTAAGTTCTCTATTTCTATAAATGGCACATTAATTCTAAGCCTAACAGGTTCAAACCACAGTCACCCTCCACTCCTCTTCAACCTCGTCTACTGCCAAATCCCTTTTGGTCTCAACTCCCCATTGCCTCTGGCTCCTTGGCTCCTTAACTCCTTTTGTAGAGCCACTTTCCTAGGTAATTATGTATTCAATCATTTGATGATGTCATCCGCCTTTCGGAAACCCTTAATCATTTTTTTAAAAGAGATTTAAGGTCTCACTATGTTGAACTTGAACTGCTGGGCTCAAGCACTTAGAAATAAAATTCAAATTCCATACCGTGCTTCATTAAGCTCCCTATAATCCTGTACTTCCTACTTTTAACTTCCATCTCCTGTAACTGTCTGGTTCACACTGTAAGCCAGACACAATGATCTTTGGATCCACCAAATCTTTCCCAAATTGGTATCTTTGTGTTTTCTGTTTTCTCTCCTTGAAACACGTTTTTGGCTGGCTCCTTCTAACTCTTCACTTTGCAGGTCATCTCCCCACAAAGGCTCTCCTTCTCAAAGCTATCTTAAATTCCCTTTCCGCACTGGGGAGTGGCTGCTCATACCTGTAATCCTAGCATTTTGGGAGGCCAAAGCAGGAGGACTGCTTAAGGGCAGAAGTTCAAGACTTCTTGAATAAGAACAAGACCTCATCTCTACAAAAAATAGAAAAATTAGCTAGGCATGGTGGCACACACCTATAGTCTTGGCTACTTGGGAGACTGAGGGAAAAAGACTGCTTAAGCTAAGGAGGTGGAGGTTGCAGTGAGCTGTAATGACAGTACTGCACTCTAGTCCTGGCGACAAAATGAAATCCCATCTCCTAAAAAAAGAAAAAACAGTGCCCAGCACTGTGATCCTAACTCTGGGAGGCTGAGGATTGCTTAAGGGAGGTGGATTGCTTAAGCTCAGGAGATTAAGACCACCCTGAATAAGAGCAAGATCCCGTCTCTACTGACGACACTCTACCCAGGGCAACAGGGTGAGACACTGTCGCCAAAAAAAAAAAAAAAAATTCTCATATTCTCTAACATATACCACATATCCCTATCTAAGCACTTTGTACACTATGAAGTGATCTCATTTCTTTCTTATGTGTTTACTTTTATTTATTTTTACTTTTTATTTTTATTTATTTATTTATTTATTTATTTATTTATTTTGAGACAAAGTCTCAAGCTGTCACCCTGGGTAGAGTGCCAGGACATCATCATACCTCACAGAAACCTCCAACTCTTGGGCTCAAGCAATCCTCTTGCCTCAGTTTTTCTATTTTTAGTAGAGACAGGGTCTTGGTTTTACTTAGGCTGGTCTTGACTTCCTGAGCTCAAGCAATCCACCTGCCTCAGCCTCCCAGAGTGCTGGGATTATAGATATGAGCCACCATGACCAACCAATGTATTTATTTTTATATGACACCAAGATTATCAACACTCTAGAAACTGTGTCTGTCTTGTTCAGCATTTCTTTACTAAGAACAGTATCAGAACATCATGAGCACACAATTAAATTATTGAAGAATAAATCCTATTCTGAATCACTATTATTCTCATTTCATCATAGCCTTCTAACTCTTTACTAATACCTGTTTTCTTTAATCTATTAATGCTAAAATATAGCCTGATCGCAAATTCCTTGCTGAAAAATTGCAATGGTTCCCCTAGCCTACCTACACTATTAATTACAAACTCCAAACTTTAGAATTCAAGGCCCTCTTCCACATAACCCATTTCCAATGTTCTATGCTCCACCCTCCCTCCTATTTTTTTTTTTTTTTGAGACAGAGCCTCAAGCTGTCACCCTGGATAGAGTGCTGTGGCATCACAGCTCACAGCAACCTCCAATTCCTAGGCTCAAGCGAGTCTCTTGCCTCCGCCTCCCAAATAGCTGGGACTGCAGGTGCCC
>CAUYRH010033845.1:0-11469 GCA_963574655.1 Perodicticus potto | reverse complement strand
TGTGGCTCAATGGGCTAAGGCGCCAGCCACGTACACCTGAGCTGGCGGGTTCAAATCCAGCCTGGGCCCGCCAAACAACAATGACGGCTGCAACCAAAAGATGGCTGGGCCTTGTGGCGGGTGCCTGTAATCCCAGCTACTTGGGAGGCGGAGGCAGGAGACTTGTTTAAGCACAGGAGTTGGAGGTTGCTGTGAGCTGTGATGCCACAGCACTCTATCCAGGGTGACAGCTTGAGGCTCTGTCTCAAAAAAAAAAAAAAAAAAAATGGAGGGTGGCAAAGGGACCTACATGTTTTCCAGGTTTCCATATTTTACATAAAATAGAACAACATTAATTCTAATTAGACTGAGAAAATTTAAGTATGTAGATTATTATTCCTAAAGTAATCACATACACAGAAAAACATATAGCCCAAATAGCCAATAGATAGATTGAAATGGAATGCTAAAAAAATTCTGATAATCTAAAAGCATGCTGGAAGAGGAAATAAAGAACCCCCAAATAGAAATGATCAACATTAAATGTTAATATTCTAAACACTCCAGTGAAAAGTAAGAGATTGACAATATGGATTTGTAAGAAGCAAGACCTAATTATGTGTTGTCTACAAGAAAGACACATGTAGGTTAAAAGTAAATAAATTGAATAGGGTACTCCCTGCAAAGAATAAATGTGAGGTGTTGGAGTAGTTATATTAACATTAGTTAATATAATACTAACAATAAGCTTTAAGACAATATTATCAGAGATAAGGGGAGATATTTTGTATAACAAAAGAGATGACTAGTCAGGAAGACATGAAATTACTAATTTTTGTGTGCCTAATTACAGAACCCCAAAATACATGAAGCAGAACTGACAAAGCAAAGGTAAGAAATATGCACAAATTCCACAATCATACAGGCAGATTTTAATACCCCTCACAGTAATTAAAAGAACAAATCTACAAAAAATCAGCAACAACATAGAAGGTACAAACAACACTATTCATCCCTTTGATCTAATTGATATTCACAGACTGCTACATGCAGATTGCAGAGTACCTGTTATTTTCAAGTATACATGGCACATTCACTGAGAAAGACCATGAAAACAAGTCTCAGTAAATTTGAAAGAATAGAAATCCCACAGACTGTGTCCTCTGACAACTGAATCTAATTAGAAATCAATAACAATAAGACATCCAGAAAAACCCCAACATCTACAAATGATTCATGAACCTACAAATGACTCATGAATTCAAGATGAACTCACAAAGGAAATCAGAAAATAACTTGAATGGAATGACAGTGAATCTAATCATATCAGATCTGAAGGACATAACCAATACAGTGCTTGGAAGGAAACTTAGAACTTCAAATACTTAGATTAGAAAATAAGACCAATCCAAAATCAATTACCTGAGGCTCCACCGTGGGAAGCTAGGAAAAGGAAAGCAAAATAAGCCCAAATTAAGTAGAAGGCAGGAAATAATAAGGGCAGAACTCAATGAAATGGAAAACAGACAGGCAGAAGAGGGGAGAAAAATAACCCAAAAAGCTGATTGAGAAAAATCAACAAAATCGATAAATTCTTGGCCAGACTGCTGAAGTAAAAACGAGGGAATATAAGTTACCAATACCACAGATTCTACAGAGATCATGAACATTTTTATACCAAAAATTAAACAGACAAATTTCTTTAAAAATACAGCTTAAATTAATACAAGATGAAACAGAGTATCTAAATAACTCTGTATTTGTTAAAGGAACTTAAAGCACTATTCTAAACACACACAAAAAACTTCTGAAAGGGAAAATCCAGATCTGGATGGTTTTGCTGCTTAATTTGATCAAATATTCAAGGAAGAAACAAACTAATCTTAAGGAATATTTTCAGAAAATGAAAGAAGGGGGAACTTTGCCCAACTCATTTTGTAAGGCTAGCATTTATAAGGCCCTAATACAAAAATCTGGCAAAGACATTTAAAAACAAACATTGTAGACCAGCATTCTTTATGAATATAGAATACAAAAATCCTTTTAAAATACTAGCAAAACAAGTTCCACAATATATAAAAATAATAATATACCCAGGGATAAGTAGGCTTTAATCCAGGAATGCAAGGTTGGCTAAACTTTTAAAGATCAATCAATATAGTTCATAATATTAATCAAATAAACCTTGAGAATTTAAAATTGATATAGAAAAAGCATTTGATCAAATGTTATGCCTGTCACAGTTCTTAAAAATTCAGCAACCTATTAATAGGAAGGAACATCTTTAAATGAATAAAGTGCATCTACAACAAAGCCATAGCCAATATTATGACTAATTGTGAGCCTGAAAGTTTTCCCCTTGAAGATCAAGGAATAGGTCAAGGTACTCACCTGCTTTGACAATATCTAGTTAACATTGGACTCACAATCCTAACTATTGCAATAAGGAAAAAAAAAAGAAGAAGAAAAAGGCTATAAAGTTACCAAAAATCAAGAAAGAAGAAATAAATCTTCCTATTTGTAGCTGCTATGATGACAGTGGAATCTCTACAGCTGACCACCTCCCTACATTGATTGCCTCCTTAGTTTGACCTAATTTTCATCAACTAGACAAGCACCACATGTACGTATCAGCACAGTAGGCCTAGTTCCTGATGTTGACCATCTCTATGTGTTGACCAGTTTGTTACAGTCCCTTGGGAGGGTCAACTTAGAGATTCTATATATTATAGGAAGTCCCGAGAAACCTACAAAATAACCATTAGAACTATAAAGACCTTCACAAGGTCAGAGGATACCGAAGTTCATATACCCAAATTAATCATATTCTTATACAAACAGCAGCCAATAGTTGGAAAATGAAACAAAAAAAAAATTCCATCTAAAGTAGCACCAAAATATAAAGTAGCTCATAAAATATTCAGGATTAACAAAAGACAAGACAGACTCTATTCTGAAAATTATAAAATATTGCTGAGAGATATTTAAGACCCAAATAAATTAAGAGATACTGCATGCTTATAAACTGAACCACTCAATATTAAGGTGGTAATTGCTCACAAATATAACTATAGATTTAACACAATCCTGATGAAAATTAATGAGCTAATTCAAAACTTTGTTTAGAAATGCAAAGACTCAGTAAAAATTTTTTTTCGAAAAGCAGAGCAAAGTTGGAGAACTTATCTGATTTCATGACATCCTTGAAAAGCTGCAGTAACGACAGCTGAGTGAAGACAGCTCAGTATTAGTGTTAAGGACAGAGGCATTGGATCCTGGGAACAGAACAGAGAGTTCAGAAATTGACTCACACACACATGTTCAATTGATTCTTGAACAAAAGTGCCATGACAGTTCAGTGAAGCGGGGAAAAAAAACTCTTTTCAAGAAGTGGTTTGGAACAATTATATTTCCAAATGGCAAAAAAAAAAATAGAAATCCTCACTTAAAACTGTAAGACTTCTCAGTGAAAGCAGAGAAGAAGCTAATTGCGATCTTGGATGGCAGGCTAAGATTTCTAAAATTAATAGAATTCAAAAAAATCACCGATGATTAAAGGGAAAAATTGACATATGGGTCTTTGAGTAGGGTGCCGGCCCCATATACCAAAGGTGGTGGGTTCAAACCTGGCCTCGGCTGAACTGCAAAATAAACAAACAAAAAAAATAGCCGGGCATTGTGGCGGGCGCCTGTAGTCCCAGCTTCTCCGGAGGCTGAGGCAAGAGACTCGCCTAAGCCCAGGAGTTGGAGGTTGCTGTGAGCTGTGTGACGCCACGGCACTCTACTGAGGGTGATAAAGTGAAACTCTGTGCTAAGAGAAAGAAGCCAGACCAAAAAGCAGAGAATGTACGTTCTCTGTGATTCTGTCTGTCCCCAGCTGAAGAAAACACAAACTAATCTATAGTGAATGAAAGCAGACTGGTGGTTGCCTGTGGAAAAGCCTGGAAGGGCAGGTGGTTTGCAGGGGTACTTGGACAGGAGAGGGCTCATAGCCTTGATCGTGTCGATGGTCCCACGTATTCCCCCACGCCCAACTCACGACTGTACACTGTACACTTCAAATACACAGTTTATTATACTTGCAGTACTCCTCAAGAAAATCGAATTAGAAATTTACTGAGCCGTCTACGTGAATGTCCTGTAAGTTATACATTTAAAAAAAGCAAATATCAATTAAAAGCACAATTTGATCAGGCATCCCTGTCCCCCTGGCTCTCTCTGCTGTCCCCGAATGAACCTTTCCATGTTCCAAATGCACTTGGGATAGGACTGATGCTTCCCTACCCTCGCTGGGCTGCCTCCTATTTCCTCCAAACACACACATCCTTCTCCAGTTCAAGATCATCTCATCTGACCACCTGGAACCCCGCTGTGTTAGTATGCTAGGGCTTCCCTAACCCAGGTCCACCACACAGCAGTGGACACTATGGCCTCACATTCTGAAGGCTGAAAGTCGAGACCCAGGTGTCTCAAGGTTGCTTCCTTCTGAGGCCTCTCTCCTTGGCTTGTAGACGGCATCTTCTCCCTGAGTCCTCACCTGGTTGTCCCTCTGTGAAATTTGTATCTGAATTTCTCTTGTTTAAGTCCATCAGATGCTTTGGGTTAGGGTCCACCCTGATGACCTCACTTCAACTTGATTACAAAGCACTTAACTCCAAATCAGGTCACTCCACGTTGCTGGGGTCAGGATACTAACATACACATCTGGAGGCCACGATTCAGACCTAAACACCCAGCCCTTCTTGAAGAGCCTCTTCCCCTCCCGTGGCCGCCTTCTCCAGCTCTCCTCAGCTCACTCTCTCCTTCATCACAAAGCATTTCTTGGACCCACCAGGCCAGGCTGGCCCTTTCAGAAGATGCTCTGGGTGTCCACCAGGCAGCATGGACCAGTGGTCCCCACTGGGCTAACCTTGGCCTTCGAACCAGCACCATGTTAAAGCAGGTCTCAGTGAAATGCCATGCCCTGGCTTCAGCGGACCACCTCCAGGGCCCCAGAGGGTGTAGAGAAGCTTGAGATTGCTTCTGCACCCTCCTGGCTAGAAGGCAATCACACAGGCTACTGTAGGCAGGGGCAGGATTCCAGGATTCGTGGTCACTCTGCCCATTTCCATGAGAAGCCCCCAGGGATGAATGGCAGGTGGGGGCCCTTGGCCTCCCAGAGCCTCAGTGTCCCTACCTGGAGCACAGGATTACAGTGGCTCCTAGGTGCAGGGCTGCTAGAGAGTGTAAGCTGCATATAACAGCTGGTATCAGTCTTGGCACCAGGACTGTCAGCACTAGGGGATGGAAGCTGGTAGGCAGAGGGGTCTAGGGCCAGTCCCACCTCCAGGCAACAGGTGGGTCCTGACAGCCGACCATCTGGGATCCCAGAGTTGGTGAGTTGTCTCTTAGAAATGCTTTCCTTGGGCCCCTGAAAAATATGAAGTGAAGTATATGCAAGGCTAGGGTGAGCAGTTAAAAGTCAACGCTCTTCAGAGGGAGAAATAGAATAGAGAGTTTCTATAATGTATTATTCAAAAGGTGTGATATATGCCCCTCCCAAATTAGTAGATATGGAAATAAAAAACAGGCAGGAAAATGTATCACATAGTCGAGAAGAAAACAGTCAATAAAAACTAACCCCAAGATAATTCATGGGCCAATGAAGCCATCACAAGGACACAGAAAACATTAACCACAACATTTAAAACATCGATACATTGACTTCATCACATTTAAAATTTTCTGTACTTCACAAAACATGGTAAGGAAACTGACAGCAAACCAGGGACTGCGAGAGAATATTTGCAACACACGTCTCTGGGAAAGGAGGTTTATTCAGACTCTGTACAGGACTCTCATAACGCAATCATAAGATAAACAACCCAATAAAAATGTGGGCAGAAGGTACGATCATCCACTCCACAAAAGAAGATACCTCGCTGGCCAAGAAACACACGCAGTGCCGCTCACCACGTTAGTAATCACGGAAATGCAAACTGAAACCACAGTGGATGCCACCTCACACCCACTACGGCGATGCCTATGAGAGGCGGGCAGAACGGAACGCTGGCAAGGCCACAGGACATCTGAATTCCCATACACTGATGGTGGGCGTGAAGTATCATACAACCACTTGGAAACAATTTGGCAGTCTCTTACAAAGTCAAATATATCATCTTTACTATACAACCCGCTCCTAGGCATTTTCCCCAGAGAAATAATATCCACCCCCACAAAAAGACTCATACATAGCAGCAGAGACTGGAAACAAGCCAACTGGCCCTCAACACATGAGCAGAAAAACAATCAATGGACCTATTTGAAATAAAAAAAGAACGGAGTAAAGATGCACATGCCCTCATGTAGGGCTGAGCTAAAGCGGAAGGGCAAAGAGCCCAGGCCTCGGGCAATTCCATCTGCGGCAGGCAAAGCCGACCCAGCTAAGGAGGCAGATCAGTTGTTACCTGTAATGGGGAGTGGGCATGCTGATTGCAAAGACACATGAACTTTCTGGAAGGGCTGTCTGTCTTGGTAAACGTGCTGGTTACCCAACTCTGTATATTTGTCGACTCACTGAATCATACGTTTACATTAGCTGGATTTATCGTATGAAAATTATACCTCAACAGAGCAGATTTTAAAAGCTCTTTGAGCTGTCCACTTAAAAGATGTACAATGTAGTAAAGGTAAATTACACCTCTGTAGAGTTGGGGTTTCTTTAAAGCCCTAGGCATGGGGCTTGGTGTCTTGTCTTCCCTCTCTGCCCCAGACTGAACAGCACAACATATGCAGAAGTTTGTGTGCCCAAATCCAAATGTCGTCTTGAGGGGCTTGGCCAAGGCCTGGGGGGAGGAGGGCAGGGCCAGCATTAACCTAATGGCAACTCAGTTTTTTGGAAGCCACATCCCAGGCAGTTTTTACCATAGTAACAAACTTTCCCTCGTCTCAGAGGCTAAAACAACAAAGCTGCATGTCTCACACACTCTTCATGGGTTCCTCAAGTCTGCTCTGTGGTTTCTCTTCGGGGTCCAAGCTGAAAGCATAGCCCATGGTGGGGCGTGCTGCTCTCATGGTGACACCCCACGGCTCGTAAAGCCTCCACTCAGACCAAGGGCCCACCTTGGACAACGTCGTAAATTCCATTGACCACAGTAAGGGGATAGACAGTCCAGCAGCACGGGGACGGGGTCGAAGGCTCTGCTACACAGGCACTGCCGAGCCACAAGGTGAGAGTGACATTGTCCCATCTTAGAGAGACGGAACAGCAACTGTTGGGAACAGAAGTGCAGTCTGCAACATCTTCCAGTCAGCTTTGGCAAGGCAAGAAATCCACACTTTGCTCTCTGCCTGTGTCCTCGAGTCTCTCTCTCCACTAGGTGGGGAAGAGCAAGGAAGAGAGTGATGAGTTACTCACCTCTCCGTCCTTCAAAGCCCCAGGCCTGCTCTCTACCACCCAGGTCCCCCAGTGCCCTGACAGTTCCCAGTGTCTGGGCACAGCATCAAGATCCCAGGGAAGCTGTGCTCTGACACCTGTGTATCAGGAGATTTCCCCACAAGGTCCAGAACAAAGGGAAGTCCTGCCACCAACAAACATGTTTGCAAACAGTGGCATCATCTCATTCAGTCCCACAGCCCTTAGGAGTGGGAGCTTTTGTGTCCAGAGAGATTAAATGACTCACTGGGGTATACCCTGCTGGTGCTGTGGGGAGGTGAAACATGAGCTAGGCTTGTGCGTTCTGAGACTCTGCCCCTAATCAGGCCATCTCTGAGCAAGGCCCGTGTTGTGGGAGCCTGACTAACGGCCCTCCAAAGATGTCTGTATCCTATTGCCTGGAGCCTGGAAATGTGCAAATAGGGCTTGGAGGATGTGAGTAAGTAATGGACCCTGAGCTGTGAGATGAAGCAGGTGGGCCCGAAATGTAATCACAGAGTCCTGAGGCAGAGAGGCAGGAAGGCAGGCAGAAAGGAAGTGATACTATAACACAACAGAAGCAGATGCGGGGAGGAACTGGGAAGACCCCATGCAGCTGCTTTTAAACACAGAGGAAGGAGCCCAGATCCAAGGGATGTAGGCGCCTTCAGAAAGGTGGAAGGAGCAACAGATCCCCCTACAACTCCAGAATAACCCACCTTCCAGACACCTTGATTTCAGACCAGGGACACTGATTTCAGCCTCCAGAAGTATAAGAGAATCAATGTGTGTTAGTAAAAGTTGCTACATCTGTGGTAATTTGTTTAAGCGGCCATAGGAAACGAATACACATGCCAAGCAATGGAAACCTTTCTCAACAGCATGGAGCTCTCCATGATACAATCACATCCTCTAAGGCATTAGACTGTCACAGCCCGACAACCTGGTAGGTCAACTGAAGGACACTGGGCTTGGAGAGGTGAAGTGACATCCCCAGGGTCACAGTCACTGAATGGTGGAGCCAGGACTGGGTCCATGTCTTTGGCCTCAATGGCCACGGTACAAAGACCTGGACATTAGATCAGGGTGGAGGAGGCGAGGCCTAGGCTGGCGAGCATCAGCTGCTTTTTCACCTGTCCAGCCCCCATTCCTAACACGCCTAGAGCCAGCTTTCATCCTCTCCACCCGTGAGAGGTGCAGTTTTCCACTAATTCACTGACCTACCCCATATCCAGCCAATAAGGGCCTCCTTTATCTTGGTCAGCTGGAGGTGGTTTCTGTTCCCTGGGTGCAAAGAACCATAACTGAATCCCATGGGTGCCCCAGGGTTGCAGGGGAACTTGGGACCTCTGCCTCTGTGGGCAGCCACCTGCCCTACCCCCAGGCCCCAGCCTCCCGCACCATGGGATAGATAGAGTTGTGCAATATCACCAACTAGAGTTCCCACCTGTACTTACTGCAGGGGCCAGGTGGGTTTATCCAGCCCACACCAGGTGTCCTGGGATGGCACCTGCCCTGTGGCCTTAGAGTTACTAGGTGAAAAATTTATCAAATGTCCTGATAGGACAGAATTTTCAGGGGGAGAGACACCTGGCTGCAGATTGGATTGACAAAGAGACTCCAGGGACCAGAAAGACTTTAAGATACAAGATTTCCATCTTTGGCCCAAAGCAGGAGAGAAGGGCTAATTGGGAAGGTGGGGCAGAGAATCAGAGAAACTATGTTTCCTGAGTGCCCCCCACAGGCCTGCCAAAGTTCTAGAGTTTTGGTCCATTTTAGCTACCTTTATGGCCAGCCTGTCAGGGAAAGGCTGTCAGGGAAATATTCATTATGCAGTTGCGTAAACAGTAGCTTAGAGGTTTTTCTCCCACCCCAATTTGTATACAACCAAGTAACAGTGGGTCCAGAATTTTAAGTCCCATCTTTCTGATCTCAAAGCTCAAGCTCTTTTCACAGCACCTCACCTTGAGAAGGCCTGAAGCTGCTGTCAGGACCACAGCTGGCTACTGCAAACCAGGCCGATTCAGTAAGTCCGTATTGAGCACCGTCTGTGGGTAAGGGGCTGAGCAGAACTCAGGGGAAAGCTCTCAGGTCTTGAGAGCTGTCCCAGGTGGATGACCATTCAAGGGGGCAGACAGGACAAACCTGTCCTGCTGCTGTGAGAAAAGTAAGGCCAGGCAAGGGAGCTTGTATATGGGGGAATAGTGCAGGTCATTGAACTGATGAAGTGGGGAAGGCTGCCTGAAGGAGGGGTCATCTGAGTCGGTCATGAAGGGCAAGAAGGATTTTTACAAGTAAGAAGCTGAATTTTTCTCAACTACTAAATTGGAATTATAATAAAAGCCTCTCATTACACACATATGCACACATGTACACAGACACAAACACAGTAGATGCATAAATAGCATGAAAACAATAGCACAAAGGTTGGGAGGTGGAATAAAAGTATATTGCTGTAAATGTGTTTTATTATTTGTAAAGTAGTATAATATCACTTAAGGATAACATCACTCAATGGTAGACTGTGATGAGTTAAAGATATATGCTCTACACC
The DNA here is from genome assembly GCA_963574655.1 of Perodicticus potto. Lineage (NCBI taxonomy): Eukaryota > Metazoa > Chordata > Mammalia > Primates > Lorisidae > Perodicticus > Perodicticus potto. Next base: position 1,543 of record CAUYRH010033845.1, on the reverse strand, counting down.
CTTTAGCAATCACTAATATAGCACAAAAAAAGAATTGTAGCTAATAAGCCAACAAATAAGATAAAATGGAGGAATGCAAATTACTCAATTAATCCCAAAGAAAGTAGAAAATAGAGAAAAGGAAACAAAGAACAGGTAATATAAATTCAAAATGAAACATGGTAGTAGAATTAGATGAAATCATATCAACAATCACATTAAATATAAACATCTAAACATCTCAATTGAAAGGCAGAGATTGAAAGAATAAAAAGGCAAGACCCAATTGTATGCTATTTACAAGAAATCCACTTTAAATGTAAAGGCATGAATAGCTTTAAAGTAAAAGGATAAAAAGGATGTATCACACAAACACTGTTCAAAAAGAAAAAAAAACAGAGTTGCATTATAAATAGCAAAGGAGGTTTTAGAGCAAAAAATATTACCAGGGATAAAGGCTTGTTTCATAATGACAAAGGGGTCAATTCTCAAGTAGACATAATAATTCTGCACCAAAAAAAGATCTTCTAAACACTGCAGGCAAAATAGATAAAACCATAATAAAAATAGACAAATCCACAGTTAAAGGTGTAGATTTCAACAACTCCCTCTCAATAATTGATAGAACAAATATTAGTGGGTCAATGAAGATGTAGAAGACATGAACAGTACCATCAAAACTAAATCCAAATCAATATGTTTAGAACATTTCGAAATATGCATTCTTTTCCAGTACACACAGAACATTTCCAAAGATATACCATATTCTGGGCCGTAAAAAAATCACAATAAATTTAAAAGAATTCAAGGTATTCAATATGTATTCTCTGGACAAAATTGAATTAAACATTAATAATGGAAAGATATCTGTAAAATCCCCCCCAAAAAAGTATTTAACAACTAAGTAGTATTTCTCAATAATCCAGGGTTTAAGGAAGAAATCAAAAAGGTCATTCTAAAATAGAAAATATTTGAGATGTACGAAAATGAAAACGCAGCTTACCAAAACTTGTGGGATTTAGTTAAAACAGAACTTGGAAGGAAATCTATCACTAAATGCCCCCTGACTTTACCACCGTAAGAAACTAGAGAAAGGGGAGCAAATTTAACCAAAGAGAAACAGAAGGAAGGAAATAATAAAGATTAGGGTAAGAATCGGTAAAATAGGAGATGAAAAAATAATAGAGAAAATCAATAAAACCAAAAGCTGGTCATTTGGAACATCCAAACCTAATTATCAGAATAAAAAGAAAGAAGACACGTGCTAAAAACATAAAAAAAGAGAGATGTCTGGCTGGGCAAGCCACCTGGCCCCTGTCCAGAATGCAAAGGTGACCACTGGAGGGTGGCCTGTCCCCAGAGGCGAAGGCTTCCTGGTACAGCGACCCCATCGGAGCCCAAACTGGACTGAGGGTGCCCAGGGGCAAATTCTCATGGCTCCAGCTTGTGTCATCACCCCTCAAGAGCCCCAGGTTTGCCTTATAGTGGAGCACCAGGAGAGAAAATTTCTTTTGGACACTGGAGCAACCTTTTCTGTACTTCTTTCTAACCCTGGTCTTTTATC
>CAUYRH010033844.1:0-27363 GCA_963574655.1 Perodicticus potto | reverse complement strand
ATAGCCGGGCGTTGTGGCGGGCGCCTGTGGTCCCAGCTACTTGGGAGGTGGAGGCAAGAGATTCGCTTGAGCCCAGGAATTGGAGGTTGCTGTAAGCTGTGATGCCACGGCACTCTATCCAGGGTGACAGCTTGAGGCTCTTTCTAAAAAAAAAAAAAAAAAAAAAAAAAAAAGATTCTGAATTACTAAAGCTAATGTGAGGCACAAATGTGCAGATCTGAAAAGTTTTGCTGGCAATTCAAATAAACCTTTACTGGAAAATGCCTCTAAAAATAAAAAATTCTCAACATCTACTTCATATTGACAGGAAGACACCACTGTTTTCTATCCACTCCAGCATCATAACCATACTTGGTGGTAAGCCATTATTTTCTTTTTAACAAAAGAAATGGCTAGAGTAAACAATCCAGTTTTTCCCCCATTTTGCTTACCTGAGGGAATGACGAAGGTATAGCCCTGCTTCAGCTCAATGCGCTGGCAATCTGACACCCGGTCACCCAGAAAGATGTCTCCCTGTTTCCCTGACAGCAGCCAATTCTCGTACAGCTCCAGGTTGTGGGCTGTAGGGGGGATGAGCCAGAAGACCTGTGAGTTAAAAAACTTCAGTCTGTTAACAGCCATTGACATGACCCAGTCGTCTTCCCTCAACTGATAAACAGGTACAAAGTTAAGACCACCAGGCAGAAGAAAAGCAAGCAATTCTCCTAGCTTATAGAACTTGACTATTTGGGAAACTCTAGAAGTCCCAAGGAAGGAGATTTCTCTTGTTCTCTACTTGATCAAACAATAGTAGGACTTCCCTGGGGTCTGATTGCAGACTAGAACCCATCCAGGACTCAGAAAGAGGGGCATTTGGCATACCTAGACAGTCCTTTAGAAGCCCCTGGCTGTCTTACCTCTAGAGGCCTAAATAGCATAGTCAGTTGGGTATAGTATCTTAAAGAGACTACTTCAGGTTGCTTTGTTCCCAAGGTAGTAATTAATTAAGACCAACAGGACTTCAACATATCTAAACAACACGACTTTTGGATTTTGAAGGTATAGTTATTCTAGAGCAAGACCTCACATTTTATACAGCATTATCTGTTTTCATTCTAGTTCTACCTTCTACTCACAAATGCATTCACTTCTATAAATCTCAGCCTTTTGGCTAAGATCAAGTACAGAATCTGTTCTGACCAGTTTAATAAATGCATTCACTTCTAGTAAAATTAAACGGGTAACAACAGAGAGTAACACTATACACCTGTGAGATTACTTCTAGATTTCTATTCTTACATAGCATTCAGGAATATTCTAACAAGGTGGAATGTACTTTTTTTGAATACAAATAATCTTCAAAACTTATTTATATCCTCAAAAAGAACCTAAGACTTCCTTTGGTCACAATTCAAACCCATGCCTCTATACAGGAGAAGTTGGTTTGGATCTTATATATATATATTCACTGAAGACATAATCAAGTAATGTTAACCTCTGGAGAGGAGTAAGAAATCTTAAAACCATTACTTCAGTCCACTCTCTTTTTCATGTTAAGGTTATGTCAACTGGTTTTTTTTTTTTTTTTTGAGACAGAGCCTCAAGCTATCACCCTGGATAGAGTGCTGAGGCATCACAGCTCACAGCAACCTCCAATTCCTGGGCTCAAGCGAGTCTCCTGCCTCCGCCTCCCAAGTAGCTGGGACTACAGGCGCCCGCCACAACGCCCGGCCATTTTTTGGTTGCAGCCGTCATTGTTGTTTGGCGGGCCTGGCTGGATTCAAACCCACCAGCTCAGGCATACGTGGCTGGCGCCCCAGCCCGTTGAGCCACAGGCACCGAGCCAAAGCTTCTTTCTTGTAGATCATAAACTATAATAGACAGAAGATGATGTCCAACACTTGTTCATATAGGAAGTATAATAGGAGATATTCCTCTACTCCCCAGAATATCTGGAAAACCAAAGATTCAAATCCTGAAAGTAAGGGTGAAACAAAAAAAAAGCTATTCCATCCCCCAATACAAGAGTACTCTAAGGAAATTTGCCTTTTAGCCAGCAAAAAAAAAAAAAAGGAGCAAACAACTTTCTGGAAATCTATAACTATTATGAGTCACAACAGTAAAATCATGATTTTAGTTATAATTCTCCTGCAGTGGGAGAAGACACCAAAATTCTCTAGAGAAATTCATATTTAACCTATGTGTGAAAGAATTTACATAAATACTTATACAGGAAAGAGGGCAACTCAAAAGAAGAAATGTGTCAGAACAAGTGGAAAGAAAAAATAATATGATTAAGAACTAGAAGGAACAACAGCAAAAAGAAGCTCATAAAACTTTAGTATTGGAATTATGAAGCACAGAATACACAACCAAAATAATAATGCTTAAAGGAAAAAAATGACACACTCGAAGATGTGTGAAGAACATAGGAAGCTGAAAGTGATCCAACTATGTTTTTGTAGCAAACACAGTTTTTAGGAATTAAAATTTTAAAATTTGAATTAAAAACTTAGTTCATGGACTTTGGCTTCGGGACCACTATATTAGTCTGCTAAACCTGCAATAACAAAATAACACACACTGGATAGTTTAAAATGCAGAAATTTATTTCCTCATAGTTCTCAAGGTTAGAAGTCCAAGAGCAAGGTGTCAGAGGATTTAGTTTCTCCTGAGGCCTCTCTCCTTGGTTTGCAGGTCACCACTTTCCTTCTGTCCTCACATGACCTTTCCACTGAGCATGCATATCCCTGGCACCTCCTCCTCTTCTTATAGGGACACCAGTCATATAGGATCAGGGCCCCACCCTTATGACCTCAACTAACCTTGGTTATCCCCAACTAACTACCCTTATGACTCCCAACTAACCTTGGTTACCCCCTTTAAAGCCCCCTTCTCCAAATACAGTAACATTGGAGGTTAGAAATTTATTATATAAATTTAGGGGGTATGATTCAGTCTATAATAACTGTGTGTAATTTTAGGGGGGTATGACTCAGTCTATAATAACTACAAATTCAGGTAAATATATGAAATAATGTTAATAGTATTCAGTCATCATACAACAGGCAATACAAAGTTTGTGATCTCTGTGAGAAGGGAAACAAAAGAAGTAAGGCCTGCAATTGTCTAGTTTCCTTTAGATGCAGGCAGAATAGGGACCAAAGACCCCATTCTTAGCAAAGGAAAACACCCCCAGAAAAAGGGACAAACGGAAATGAACTGAGAAAGGCAAAAAAAAACCAATTTTAACTAGTTCACTTTTAAACCAGCCTCTAAATTTCTTATCTGAGCAGTTTCCTGCTTTTCCTAGAAACCTGGCCTGTAGGGGATACAGCTTGCAAACATCCTTGCTGGTTCTGTGAACATTCTGAAGAAACAATGGCTGCAGAGGAAGCTGTGTGCAAGGTGGGAGCAGAAAGATTAACCAGGCCATCTCCTGCCCAATCAACAGTCAAAGCAAATGCCCATTGTGGAGATTTGTATTTGGCCACAGCAGAGATCAAGGGAACACTTCAAGCCCTGAAATAGGGGTAAGAGAGCTTATACCCCTTAATCAACTAAAGAAGACACCTCTGGCTAGAGAGCAGAGGAAAATTCTGTCCCACTGATTCTTCAGAGAAGACTGAAGCCGGTAGCATTTTACTCCACAGTGAACTAGTGGGGCTTAACCCTCCCACCAAGGAATTTGTGTGTGTGACCACAGACAGGAGGCTACCCCCGCCCCCCAACAAGGCTCAGGTTTTGGATTTCTCAAAGCTGCTCAGACCCTTAAAGAAATTTTTTTATAGAAAAAATAGGAGCTGACATGCTTACTCAGAGAAACTGTTGACATTTTTGTTCCCTTCCTCAGCTTACCCTCTGGGATAAATGAACAAATAGCCTTTGATAAAAGCTGAGGGGAGCAAATACTTGGGGTTACCACTGTGAAACCCACAAGCTAGTAGTGGTCTCCTGTGTTCCTACTTTTGAAAACTCTATTCTATGTGTCCTATCTCTGTCTCTTGCCGCTTCTAACTTTATTTTTCATCAGTTGATCCTGCCAGCTCCACAGGTCTTGAAGGACCCTGCCCCCAGGGCAGGACCCCAGCATTTCTAAAGGGTTTTCAGGACATAGAATGAGAAGCACTAAAACAGCCCAGCAGTCTCACTAAGTTGAGGGAACAGAGTTGTGAATTGGGAAGGCCAGGACAGCGCAAATATGCAAGGGAATGGCATACAGGGAAGACAGCTGAACAGAAAAAGCAGCGGAATGTGCAAAGAGATTCCCTCAAGCCTTCAGCTCATCAGTGTACACATGTGAATAAACTACCTAAGGACAGGTCAAAAATAATCCAAAAGAAATATAGGGAATAGTACCTAGTGATACACAGGCTGGGAATGATACCTGCTTTCACCAGCCAGCCTGAGAAACATAATAATTTGCTGGGTATTGGGTATTCAGAATGGTCTTTTACCCATAGTGAGGAATAATTAGCCCTGGACTAAATACTGGCTTAATTTTACCTAACAAACACATAAAATAATCATACAAAAACAGAAGAAAAGGAAATGGACCTTTCTATATCTCGTTGAAATTAAGTTAGCATAAATATGAAGTATATTCTGATAAAACCACATGATAATCTCAATAGATGAAGAAGTTCCATTTGACATAATTTGATACCCTTTCGTGATTAAAAAAAGTCAACAAAATAGGAATAAAAAGGAACTTCCTCAACCTGAATGAGCACCTATGAAAAAACCCATTATATTTTCTTTTTTTATGAAAAGGGAAATTTTTAAAAATTTTATGTTGTTAATGGTTACTTAAGCTCACATGTAACCACTCCTTATAGCACTAGCTGAACCTCACAAGAGCCAATCTGAAGCTCCTCCCCTTCTCTCTGCTAATTTCCAATATACTATAGCAACAGGGTTATTTCATGTCACTTTTAAAGAGAATGAGGACCAACTTAGATAAAGTACAATTGTATATCCTTAAGCATTCTATACAAATACACTGCCAAAACACACCATACGTGCTGGCAATGGAGTATGTAAATTTCTACACATGTTTATTGCATCCAGAATATTGGTTGAAATATACTTTCCCTGTGTGAGGATCAAATCAAGTAAGGTATGGCAAAGTTTTAAACAGCGTAAAATACTATACATATAGTATTATACATTGCTACTTAACTGGGAAGAAATTTTCATTGCAAATCATGAACATAACTTATTTTGTTTTGAGACAGAGCCTCACTATGTTGCTCTCAGTAGAGTACCATGGCGTCACAGCTCACAGCAACCTCAAACTCTTGGGCTTAAGTGATTCTCTTGTCTTAGCCTCTCAAGTAGCTGGGACTACAGGCACCTGCCACAATGCCCGGCTATTTTTTGTTGCAGTTGTCATTGTTGTCTAGCTGGCCTGGGCTGGTTTCGAACCCACCAGCCTTGCTATATGTGGCTGGCACCATAACCTCTGTGCTACAGGCACTGAGACCATAAATATAACTTTTAAAAGAATACTAGCAGCTTTTACATTTACTCCTAAATGTTTGTGAATCTGAGACTGATTGGAACCACTCAGACTGGAGCAAAGGGAAAAGTTACCATTCTACTTATGAAGAATGTTTTCTGTCAATTTGGCCTTCACCTACTGCAGCCAGGCCCCAATTATCTTCACACACTACTTTTGCAACCAGTTTGGGTAATGATGGTGGTAGAGGGAGAGGGGAAGTTAGGGGAATTGTCATTCGTGATTCTGTACTCAATTACTTGATGGGCTAAGCAAAAAGGTCAGTAAAACACAGTAGTATACCCTTAATGCCTTATAAAAGACAAGCCATCCAGTCTTCACTTTTGACTGTGTGCAAAATATCAGTAATAGGGTGGCGCCTGTGGCTCATTGAGTAGGGCGCCAGCCCCACATACTGAAGGTGGCGGGTTCAAACCCAGCCTCGGCAGAACTGCAAAACAGAAAAATAGCTAGGCATTGTGGCGGGAGCCTGTAGTCCCAGCTACTCAGGAGGCTGAGAGGCAAGAGAATCGCCTAAGTCCAGGTGTTGGAGGTTGCTGTGAGCTGTGTGACGCCATGGCACTCTACCAAGGGAGATAAAATGAGACTCTGTCTCTACCAAAAAAAAATCAGTAATAATGGGGGTGGCACCTGTGGCTCAAAGGAGTAGGGCGCTGGCCCCATATGCCAGAGGTGGTGGGTTCAAACCCAGCCCCAGCCAAAAACTATGAGGAAAAAAAAGAAAATCCCATTCAAAAAAAATATATACATATCAGTAATAATGATCCTGGGGGCTCCAATGAACAGAGAAAATCAATCAACTAGGACTCCAGAAGAAAAGTTCCAAAGATGAGAAGTCCTTCAGTGCCATTCCCATTACTGTTCTCACCAAGTCAATGGCCATAAAAGACTTTTTGATTATTTATGTCCAGCAGATAATCACACAGTCTCAGGCTTCCCATGTAAAAATGTCAGAAGTGGCTAAAGAACAGCCCCTTCATGCTGAAGACACTGATTTCCTCTAACTCCAGAGCTCCACCAGCTGGTCTCAACAGCTTTTCCCTTTGATAAAACAGCTATAACGAGGGAGCCCAGCTCAACCTTGCTCAGAGAACTTTGCAACCACAGTGACACCTATTGACTTGCTGAGGGAAAGAACAGCCTGTGCAATGATTCAATCCATATCTCAGGACATTGCCTTACAAGTCATCCAGGGCGTAAGGCAGAGCAGTACATCAGAACATAATGAATTCCAGTGAGAGGTGGCTTTTAGGAATAAAACAGATGCCTCTTCTTCCTCCTTTGAGTCTTTTCTCACCAGCCCCAAAATCTCATGAGAATGTTCGTTCAAAAATATTACCGTCTTTTTCTATCACCACCCTCTTAGAAGAGAAAAGTGAAGGTTTTACAACTATATGTGCTCACAAGTAAATATCACCAGGATAGCGCCATACTAACATGAAGTCTGTTTCAATCAGGACTCCCCAGAAAACCCTGATAAGCTTTTGAAGGAAAATCTTCAAAAGGTAATTGAAAGGAAAATCTTCAAAAGTAACCACCACCTACAGGTGAGTTTTGCCAGTTGTCCATTTTTCACCTTCTTTGTTTTCTCATGTCTTTTAACTTCTACTGAGAAATTTTAAAGTCGAAATAAGGTTTAAAAAAAAAACTCTAAGCCTGACAGAGGTAGATGTCTCTTAATTTTATATTTCATGGGTGGCGCCTGTGGCTCAAAGGAGTAGGGCACTGGCCCCATGTGCCGTAGGTGGCAGGTTCAAACCCAGTCCCGGCCAAAACTGTAAAAAAAAAAAACAAACTACTTTAGGGCGGCGCCTGTGGCTCATCGAGTAGGGCGCTGGCCCCATATACCGAAGGTGGCAGGTTCAAACCCGGCCTTGGCTGGACTGCAAAACAGGAAAATAGTCGGGCGTTGTGGTGAGCGCCTGTAGTCCCAGCTACTCGGGAGGCTGAGGCAAGAGAATCACCTAAGCCCAGGAGTTGGAGGTTGCTGTGAGCTGTGTGATGCCACGGCACTCTATTGAGGGTGATAAAGTGAGATTCTGTCTCTATAAAAAAAAAAAAATTATATTTCATCTTGATGACCACTCTAGACGAGTTGTTTATATAATTAAAATAACTGAAAGTATATGCATAAGAAAATAATTTCTCTGCATTTTGAAATCCATTCAATTTGATAAACAAAATTGTAAACCCATTCTGTCTTTATGTGTGAAAAATGTATTGCACTTTCCAAAAGAAATTTTAAACATATAGACTGGCTAAGAAGCATAAACAGAGGGTTATCTCTCAATAGGATAAAACAACTAGCTAGTCCTTAGGCAGCTACTTAAGAGTTTAGCGTTGGAATGATAGTAGCAAATGGCAGTTTTCCAAAAATCCTATCAAATCTAGTTCCCATAATGGCAGGTCAAGGAGAGAAAAATAATTCTATCTTTCAAACACATATGAAGTAAACTCTTCCCCAACCAACAGTTGAGTCTTAAGTGCAGTCTGTGCATCAGCACATACTCTTGGCTATGTTTACACAGTAAACCATAGAAACGCACTGCTATGATGGCTGTACACAGAAAACAGACAGACTAATCCAGCATTTACTTAGTAGAGCCACTAGTGGTTTCTTTGGTCATCAGTACTTTAGAGATGCTTACCATGTGCCCACAGTCCAAGAAGGACATGCCCAGTGCTATCAAACATTGCCAACCCAAGTATAACACAAGGCCCAGATAAGCCACACTGAACACCACAGCCACCATGAACCACGCTACATGTCCTAGGTCCTGGACATAATAAACCACTACAAAATACACGTTGATAGAACAGACAATAAAAATCGATAGCCTTCCTGCAATCCTCTAGTCTATTCCATTGGCAAATTCACTCATTACCAATATTAAGCTTGCAAATGTGATATGAAAGCAAAAGGGAAAGCGTAAGCATGGTAAAACATTCAGGAAATCATTCATCCCCATTGGATGCTATCTTGGAAGACAGCAACAAACAGGGTGAGGATCACTTGGGCAAAGCATGACCATTTAAGTTCAGGAATCCCTCCACGACAAACTGGCCCAAATAGGTTTCTATCTTGGTGGAGCTCTGTCCTGCAGCCAGGATCCCACTGCCCAGATGTAGAGTGCAGGAGTCCCAAAGTAACATCCCAGCACAACACCCCCTTTGTAAATGTTCACAGCCAGTGCTGAGTTATCCTTAGGAAAGAGGCCAGCATGGGGACTGCTGCTGTTTTTATGGACTTCAACCACCTACTCATTGGTTTTCTTAAAAACTGCTTTCACAAAAACTGAGACAACAAAGACTTTTTAAGATGAAGGTAGCAAAGAGAGCAATGCAGGATTCAATGAAAAAGTACTCATTGGCTTCTTGAACTTCCCAGTTATTGTCCCAGTATACCTGTCTAGGCTTGACTAAGGCAGAATGCAGGTGCATGTTGTGTGGCATGATGACAGCTCCCATGATGCCCACAGCCTGCTTAATCTGTGTGCAACAGCCTAAACAGGATGGCATGAACATGAATATGCCTTTGAGCAACTAGCTTTGGCTGGGTTTCACTGTAAATTATTCATATCCAAATGTGAGGTCCATAACAGTGATGAGAAAGCAAAAAAAAAAAAAAAATTCTAGCTTCCGACTCAGCGCCTGTGGCTCAACGGTCTAAGGTGCCAGCCACATACACCTGAGGTGGTGGGTTCGAATCCAGCCCGGGCCCGCCAAACAACAATGATGGCTGCAACCAAAAAATGGCCGGGCATTGTGGTGGGCACCTATAGTCCTAGCTACTTGGGAGGCAGAGGCAGGAGACTCGCTTAAGCCCAGGAATTGGAGGTTGCTGTGAGCTGTGATGCCACAGCACTCTATCCAAGGTGACAGCTTGAGGCTCTATCTCAAAAAAAAAAAAATTCTAGCTTCCATAAGCCATATTTGCTAAAAAGTGAAATACAAAGGTATCTGCAATGGTGATGAGAACTCCACCACACAGAGGAACTCTTCCTACATACAGAATATTGAGGGCCATGGCAGTGCCAATGAATTCTTGCATGTCTGAGTCAATAATAGCCATCTCCATAATCAGCCGTGGAATCATTCATGGGACCCTGGTATACCAACAGTGACACACTTTAGCAAGATGCAGTTCAGTGACCACTCCCAGTCTAGCTACAAGCCACTGAAGTAGCAGTCCCGTGATGGTGACCAACAGAAGGACCCAGAGCAACTTAAATCCAGCCACTGCTCAACACTGCAAATCATATACAATGTTTCCTGGATCCCAGTAAGCAATGTTCAAGAGAAAGCCCATCCCATTAAAGTCCAGAACAAGAGTTCTCCTCCTCAGGAATGGCAATCTTCTCCTTAAAGTAGATGGCAAAGTGAGTGCTCAGGGGACTGTGGAAGAGAGGAGTTACTGTAGGCAGGGTTAAGGGCACCAAGTCTGGCACAGTCCCCATGGCCTCTGGAAGCATCATCATCTGACATCTTTGGTTCTGACACCATGATGGATACCTGAATACCTAAGATTTTAAAATAGGCTTCCTCAATTACTGGTCCTGGTACCCCATCAGGTCCAGTGTGCCAATTGGACCATTTGTCCTAGGCCACAGTGAGGAAGACCCCTGCATCCACTGACCACTAGATTCACTCCCCAATCCCCTGCTCCTGGAGCCCTCCTCTCAGTCTTCCTTCCAATAACCTGGCTTCATCAGTCCCCTGGACCCAGCACCAGGCACCGCAGGCCCTGGCTGGCTGTATTTCCCCTAGAATACCTGAAAGACCAATGGGCCCAAAGCCCACCCCAGAATAGTTGCCCAGTGCCCCTCCCCACCTGTCCAGGGAGAGCAGATGCCGTGACATGAAAAAAACGTTACATTTAATGGTGAAAGATTGGCTGCTTTCCTCCTGAGATCAGCAATAAGAAGAATGCCACCCTCACCATGTCTTTTCAACATTATTAAAGGTCCTAGCCTGCTTCTGTACAAGAAAAAGAAATAAGATTGGAAAGAAAGAAGTAAAACTGACTCGGCACCTGTGGCTCAAGGAGCTAAGGCGCCAGCCACATACACCTGAGCTGGTGGGTTCGAATCCAGCCCCGGCCGCCAAACAACAATGACGGCTGCAACCAAAAAAATAGCCAGGTGTTGTGGCAGGTGTCTGTAGTCCCAGCTACTTGGAAGGCGGAGGCAGGAGAATCGCTTGAGCCCAGGAGTTGGAGGTTGCTGTGAGCTGTGATGCCACAGCAGTCTACAAAGGGCAACAGCTTGAATCGCTTGAGCCCAGGAGTTGGAGGTTGCTGTGAGCTGTGATGCCACAGCACTCTACAAAGGGCAACAGCTTGAGGTTCTGCCTCAAAAAAAAAAAAAAAAGTAAAACTTTATTTACTTCTTACCATGTAGACATGATTTTTCTATGTAGAAAATACTAGATGGATGCAGGATATAAGATCAATATATAGGCTTGGTGCCTGTAGCTCAGCAGCGCTCAGCTCAGCGCTGAACGGTTCAAATCCAGCCAGGGCCCGCCAAACAACAATGACAACTATAACCAAAAAATAGCTGGGCGTGTGGTGGGCACCTGTAGTCTCAGCTACTTGGGAGGCTGAGGCAGGAGGATCGCTTAAGCCCAAGAGTTTGAAGTTGCTGTGACGCCACAGCACTCTACCCAGGGCAACAGCTTGAGACTCTGTCTCAAAAAAAGAAAAAAAAAAAGATCAAGGACGGCACCTGTGGCTCAGTGAGTAGGGCATCAGCCCCATATACTGAGGGTGGCAGGTTTGAACCTGACCCTGGCCAAACTGCAACAAAAAAAAGAGAAAAAAGGGGTGGTGCTTGTGGCTCAAAGGGGTAGGGCGCCGGCCCCATATGCCAGAGGTGGTGGGCAAAAAAAAAAAGATTAATATACAAAATCAATTATATTTCTATATTTATGCAATGACCAATCCAAAAATGAAATTAAGAAAACAATTACATTTACAGTAGCTTTAAAAGGAATACTTACAAATAAATTTAACAAGAACGCAAATCTTCTACTCTGAAAACTATAAAACTTTAATGAAATAAATTAAAATAAATAGAGAAAAGTTCATGGTCTGGAAGACTTAATATTGTCAAATAGCTATGTTCTCAATTTGATCTATAGATTCAGCACAATCCCATCAGATCCCTAAATGACTTCTATACAGAAATTTATAAACTGATCCTAAATTTATATGAAAATTCAAGAATGTGCAAACAATCTTAGAAAAAATAAAAAAGTAGGACTCACACTTACCAATTTCAAAACATTCCAGGCTCGATGCCTGTAGCTCCGTGGTTAGGGTGCCAGCCACATACACCAGGGCTGGCAGCTTTGAACCCAGCCCAGGCCTGCTAAACAACAATGACAACTACAACAAAAAAATAGCCAGGAGTTGTGGCAGGTGCCTGTAGTCCCAGCTACTTGGGAGGCTGAGGCAAGAGAATCGCTTAAGTCCAAGAGTTTGAGGTTGCCATGAGCTGCGACACCACAGCACACTACTGAGGGTGACATAGTAAGACTCTGTCTCAACAACAACAAAAAAAACATTCCAGGGCAGCGCCCATAGCTCAGTGGGTACGGCACTGGCCACATATACCGAGGCTGGAGGGTTTGAATCCAGCCCGGGCCAGCTAATCAACAACAACTGCAACAAAAAAATAGCCGGTTGTTGTGGCAGGCTCCTGTAATTTCAGTTACTTGGGAGGCTGAGGGAAGAGAATCGCTTAAGCCCAGGAATTTTAGGTTGCTGTGAGCTGTGACACCACAGCACTCTACCCAGGGCAACAGTTTGAGATTCTGTCTCAGAAAAAAAAAAATCCATAAAGACAGTATAGTACTTACATAAGGACAGACATACAGGTCAATAGAATAGAATTGAGATTCATATATAAAACCATGCGTCTATCTATAATCAGCTGATTTTCAACAAGTGTGCCAAGACCATTCATTAGGAAAATAATAATCTTTTCAACAAATGTGCTGGGAGAACTGGATAGCCTTATACAAAAGAATGTAGGGGGACCTTATAGTGGTTAAACTGTGTACAACACAAAGTATGTCTGGAACCTAATCACTAGTACCTACATATGTGACCTTATTTGGAAATGGTGTCTTTACAGATGTAATTACGTTAAGGCTCCCAAGAAGAGATCATCAGACCTAAATCTAATGACTAGTATCTAATAAGGAGAGGGAGATTTGACATAGCCACAGACAGGAGACACAGAGAAGTCCATGTGAGGTTGAAGAGAGAGACTGCAGTGATACACAAGCCAAGGAACACCAACAACTACCAACAGCCACCAGAGGCTAGGACAGAACCATGGAATGGATCTTCCCCTCAGAGCGACCAGAAGAAACCAATCACTTGAGCCTAAGAGTTTGAGGTTGCTGTGAACTGTGATGCCACTTTCCCAATTTTCTGGTACCCACAGGGGAAGAAAATGAACTCACTGGAAAATAATAAATTTCTTTCTGCTTGGCAATTAAAATTCTCATTACATTCATAAATTTACTTTCTGACTTATGAGTATTGGAGACATGAATTTGAAAGAGGCTGAGTTTGACTACCCACATGGAGCCAAACATTGAGAAGGGTCTTGCTTAAGTGACTGATAAAAAGTGATGAAAAGAGCTGGAAGAAACATAACAGACTACTATACTTCCTTCTCTTCCCTCTTCCTCCTTGTTCACCCTGCTCGCCTGGCCAGGTTAGAATCTTTCCTTTGTACAGCACCCTGTACCCCTCTATCATAACCTTTAATTTTCTCTTTATGGAATGGGCTATGCCATTAGTTGTGAACTATTCAAGGACTTTAGACACTTCTCTTTATTCACCCTCAGGAACTAACACAATACCTAGCACAAAGGAGGTTCTCAAAATTAAGTGTCTCCAACAAATAAATTATATGGTGCAAGTTCTACTTATAGAGCCTGGTTACTAGTTCTTTATTGAAGGCATGAACAATAAATTAAAGGCCAGATACTACAGCAATCTCATCAAAATAACCTGGGAGGGTTGGGAGCAAGGAAAAATGGGAGGCAAATTAGAACAATTCCTTATTCACCATTGCCCAACCCAGGTCTTCTCAAGTGGGGAAACTGACATTTACAAAACAACTAAAACATGGTAATACTTCACAAAAATAATCCTTCCATACCTTCAATGAATCCCCAACAATAAAAAAAAATAATCCTTCCATAAATGCTGTGAATTATTATTATTCACTTTACAGATGAGGGAACTAAACACCAGAAAGGATAAGGAACTTGAATAAATGCAAGGCAATTGAAAATAGCTAAGTCAGTTTTCAAGTCCAGAGCTAACTTTTTTTTTTTTTTTTTTTTTTTTTTTTGAGACAGAGCCTCAAGCTGTCACCCTGGATAGAGTTCTGTGGCATCACAGCTCACAGCAACCTCCAATTCCTGGGCTCAAGCGAGTCTCTTACCTCCACCTCCCAAGTAGCTGGGACTACAGGCGCCTGCCACAACACCCGGCCATTTTTTGGTTGCAGCCGTCATTGTTGTTTGGCGGGTTGGGGCTGGATTCGAACCCGCCAGCTCAGGTGTATGTGACTCGTGCCTTAGCCCGTTAAGCCACAGGCGCCGAGCCCAGAGCTATCTTATGTACTTGATACAAATGGGAATATTCACTGAACCCTGGGGAGATAATGAGAACTAGCATTAAAAAAAAAGGCTCACTTGGCTTGGTGCCCATAGCACAGTGGCCACATGCACCGAGGCTGGTGGGTTTGAACACAGCCAGGCCAGCTAAACAACAATGACAACTGCAACAAAAAGACAGTCGGGCATTGTGGCGGGTGCCTGAAGTTCCAGCTACTTGGGAGGCTGAGGCAAGAGAATCGCTTAAGCCCAAAGAGTCTGAGGTTGCTGGGAGCTGTGGCGCCACAACACTCTACTGAGGGTGACATAGTGAAACTCTGTCTCAAAAAAAAAAAGCTTACTTAAGAGACATAATTTTATCATAAAAGCACCGACACTTTACTAATTTATTTTTCCTATTTGACTTTTCAAAAAGGGTGGCACAGCCAAGAATCTTCTTTGATATGGCTTTATAACTGTATCTGCTTCCTCTCCATTCTGAGATTTTTCCATTAGTATATTCACTTTAATCCGACTTCTACTGAGTGGTTGGAAAAGTGGATATGCAATAACTCTTTCAAATTCTTTAATCTCTTTCTTTACTTTTTGACACTTCTCATGTTTAGGTAGCTGAATGTAACTTTTTCTCAAGATTCTTTCTCTGAGTCTTTGCTCTATAAGTTCCCTCCCTCGAATCATGCGTTCCTGATGATGTTTAATTTGTTTCTGTTCCCTCTCATATACCTGCTTTTTTCTCTGTGCATTGTGAATGCCATGCTCTGCTGGCATAATCTTTGGTAATGTTCCCCCTACAACAGCAAGAGGTTGTAGTACTTGTTTAAATGTTTTGTTCTTAAATTCTCTGGCCTGTCCCGTTCGATGTATATGCCTTTCTATCTGTTTCACCTCTCTCTCAGGTACCAAATAATACCGTTTTAGTCCGTCTGTGCTTTGTGTTGTTTTTCCCTCTATTTTCTTCTTGATTTCATTATCTGTCGCTTCTTCTTTCACCATTTCCACTATTCTTTTATTGTAGTAAGATTCTGCTTTGGCAAGCCAGTAGTCAAGGGAAAGAGCTTGCTCCCTACAGAGTGTTTCATATTCCTCTTGATATTTCTGAGTTATCAATTGTCTTGCTGCTGTTGTATGCACACCACCTAGATTCTGTCAAAGTGAGGTTCAGAATTTTATAATGTGATAATCTTTTTCCTTTGAATACATTTAAATGGAAGTCTACCCTCCCTACTGACACCAAGAAAAGCTACATGCTCTTTTATTTACTCTGGTGGAGTAATTGTGATTTTATGCCCATCCCTCCAGGTGAGCCTGATAGCTCTGAAAGTGTAAAGTACTCACTATGGCAAATCAGTAACTAGTTTTTTTGTTTGTTTTTATGGGGGTGAGGGAGACAGAGTCTCAAGCTGTTGCCCTGGGTAGAGTGCTGTGGCATCATAGCTCATAACAACCTCCAACTCTTGGGTTCAAGTGATCCTCTTGCCTCAGTTTTGCTATTTTTAGTAGAGATGGGGGTCTCACTTTTGTTTAGGCTGGTCTTGAAACTGTGAACTCAAGCTATCCACTCACCTTGGCTTTTCAGAGTGCTAGGATTACAGGCGTGAGCCACCACACCTGGCCAGTGACTAGTTTTTTAAAAAGGAGTGTATAGTGTTGGGAGATTTCAAAAGGATACTTTGTTTTGCAACTGTGGCTATAACTGGGAAACATTTGCCAGTATAGACATACTACCTGAAGATGTGATTTATGCAGAAGGATTTTAACTTAAGATCCTTATCTGTGTAGTTCCAAAATGTATGATGCAATACTTATCAAGATACTTACCAAAATCTTTTTCTCCAGTGGGGACTGTTGGCCTGCAGCAATCCTAGGATCTTTAGATGATTTAGCCCAAGCCAATCTGGAAGATAAAAAAGCAAAGATAGATTAGAATGTGGGAGGTATCAGAACACATCTGCTCACACATCATCTGAATAAAGGAATACACCAAAGGTATTTCCTTCACAAAGAAAAAAAATCTGCTAATAGACAGGGAGGGCATAAGGGCCACTTCCACCACGGGAAACACCTGTGCATTTCGATGGTAGAAAATAATGAATGTTCTTTTAGTAAGAGGATCCTTTTTTTTTTTTTTTTTTTTTGAGACAAGAGTCTCACTCTGTCATCCTGGGTAGAGTGTTGGCATCACAGTTCACAGCAACCTCAAACTCTTGGGCGCAAGCAATCTTCTTGCCTCTGCCTCCAGAGCAACTGGGACTACAGGTACCACCACAACGCCCAGTTGTTTTTTGTTTTTTTGTTTGCTTGCTGCTTTTTAGTAGATACAGGGTTCCACTCTTACTCAAGCTGGTCTCAAACTCCTGAGCTCAAGAAATCCACCCAACTCGGTCTCCCAGAGTGCTAGGATTATAAGAATGAGCCACCTCGCCCAGCCAATCTTTCCTTTCTTATGAATTACAAGCATACTTCTCTTGTGGACTCAGCATGAACCATTCTGAATCTTCTATCCAGGACTGTGAGTTGGAAGGGACAGGCTCCTTGGTGAGGTGTTGCCTACGTACATGTTGGTCAGATCCCTCAGCCCTTGAGCCTTCTTTGTCTTCTGAGATAATTTTTATCTCTTGTTTTATGGATTCATTCTCTTTCTCCAGTTTCTTGATCCGGGCCCTCTCTGCCTCTATCAGCACATAAAGCATGCCTACCTTCTAATTGTCTGTTCTGAAATTCTGTCCTCACTTGATTGCCCAACCCTCTGCTTGCCTGGTGTATACCACCAATCATCCTTCACCCTAAATCCATTATGAGACTAACTCCTGCAGAACCTTTCAGGATGGGAATTTTTAGTTATACTGGGTTTATGTGTAGGGCAGGCTGATGGCAAAACAAATGAAGATTACCAACTTTTATGTGTTGCCTCTGATCTACTCAGAGTTTACTGTGAGGTCATATTTAAGCCACTGAGTATGCCTGGCATTTCATCTCTGTGTCTTTTATACCATTTATGATTAAAAGCATGGGAATTGGAGCCCAACAGAGCTAGATTTGAATCCTAATTCTACCACTTTCTAGGTGTGTGACTCAGGGCAAGTAACTTATCTCCTCCCTGTGTCAGTTTCATCATCTATAAAATAGAGATACAAGACAAAAATATTCTTTTCAGATTTATAATAACAAGTATGAATTAGATATAAAGTGCTTAGTAAGTTTTCAATAAATACTAGCAATCTATCCTTCACAAGTCAAGGCCCTGACTATAAAGTATTTCTGGTCTACTCTGCACAGTGATTTTCCCTTCAACACTTTACACTTTTTCATTCTGTAACTCATTTGAAAATTAATCATGGTTTACACTACAATCTCTGTATTCATATACCACTTTTAACACTTAACCCTGAAACTTAGGTATATAAAGGACAGAACCTATAGGAATCACCAAGGGAAACACTGAAGTCCAAGAGATTGAGATTGCTGTGAGTTGTGATGCCATAGCACTCTACCAAGGGCAACATAGTAAGACTGTCTCAAAAAAAAAAGAGGTGCTCAATGTGACTTGTATTTATCTTTGTTATTGGCATACATTAAATATTACAATTTTTTTTAAAGACATAGTCTCACTATGTCACTCTCAGCAGAGTGCCGTGGCATCACAGCTCACAGCAATCTCAGACACTTGGGCTTCAGTGATTCTCTTGCCTCAGCCTCCCAAGTAGCTGGGACTACAGGAGCCCACCACAATGCCACCACAATGCCAGCTATTTTTTTGTTGCAGTTGTCACTGTTGTTTAGCAGGCTGGGATCAGATTCGAACCCGCCAACTTTGGTGTATGTGGCTGGTGCTGTAACCACTGTGCCATGGGCACCAAGCCACAATCTTTTTTTGAGACAGAGTCTCACCACGTCACCCTCAGTAGAGTGCCATCATGTCACGGTTCACAGCAAGCTCAAACTCTTGGGATTAAGTGATTCTTTTGCCTCATCCTCCCAAGTAACTGGGACTACAGGCGCCTGCCACCACACCCTGCTATTTGTATCTATCTTTTTATTAAAGCATTCACTAGTCTTCCTTGACACTTACAGGTATGTTTGTTTTGTATGCATGTCCTAGGCTCTCACACTTTGTACCTACTTTGTACTTTTATTGTATTCTAATTATTCATTTGTGCTCCTTGAGGTCAGGGAACACATTTCAAATTTGCAGCCCCAGCCTCAGCTCAAAGCCTAGCATATATACTCAATAAATAATGTTATTGACCAGATTGAGAACTTTTGTTGGGAAAGGGACACACTTTAATTCAACTCAGGATGGATATTCCTTGACTGTGTCTCAAAACTGGGGAGGATGGAGGGCTAATTTCAATTTCCACTTTCAAAGTAGACAGACACACAGATAAATGAGAATAAAACCTCCTTACTTTTATCAGCAACAAATCTCCTTTTGTAAGACAGTCAAAATGACACCCAGTTTTGTGGTTAGTAAAATGATGGAGCTTGTCACTATTCAACAGCTTACTCAGAGTTTTTACCCCTTCAATATGGTGTTCTCTCCATTATTGTAAAGAAAGGTAGATGGACATATCACTGGGCTTGTGCCCTTCAGAGAAGAAAAACAGTGATGGCTATCAACAGGTGGTACTGAGAGGGCTGGGAGGAAACGCAACTAGAAGCTGCCCCATCAGGACAAATTTCTACTTATATTTTAAATCACAGATGAATGTAAATTGCCAAGATTTTCTAAAGATATTTATCTAATGTTCTATAAAAGTTTAGGGAAATGTCAACTGCCCAGTTAACGGGTGACGACAATGATTTAGTTTAAAAAATAGGAGGTAGTAGGTAGTCTTGCAACTGCAAGTCAAACTTTACCTAAGTCTTAATGAAATCCTACCTAAGGAGTTCCCTGGACTACTGCTAGCCTCCCTCATATGACAGCTGCCAAAGGAGGCGAGAACCCAGAGCTCCTCCGTTCCACCATCTCCGAAGTCCTGAGCCCCTTCCCAAGTGTCCCACTTTATCTTTGCTTCTGTTCGTTCGTGGGACTAAGCATTCCTCCTGACTTCATCCTCCCCACTTCCTGTCCCTGAAGAACCCCACTCCTTCCAAGTGCCCCAAACTGCCCGAAAGCACACGAGGCAAGACGGGCGCTGCAGAGACCCCAAGCTTGGCTAGCGGGATCCCAAGGGACACTAGAACTCGAAGCCCCAGAGTGCCTAACTTCAACCTCTGCTCAGACGCAAAAGCGAAATACCGGCTCAAGCACCGCGAGAGGTGTAGTGCTCTAATCCCAAGAAATCAGTATTCGGCAGTGGTTTGTGTTCGGGGAGACCCTCCCCACGCCCGCGACTAGGTCTCTGTAGGATGTATGACAAAGAAAATACATATCCCAGGATTGGATGCTGGTAGGAAAATTAGCCAGAAGTGCAGCAATGGTTACCAGTTTTCTCACTCCACGTCACAGTACCAGGGTAAAGGTTGCGCCTCAATCTCCCTTTGGAGAAATTCGGTTTCTCTGCAATTGTTCTCTAGATGACGTCATAGCCAATCGTGAGCCGGAACGCATTGACGCTCTAGCCCGCCGCGCGCTCGCTGCCCCGCCGCCTGCGCGGAGCTGACGCTCTAGCCCACGGAGTCAGCTCTCCCCTCAGTCCTGTCCGAGGAAAGGGTTGCCGGGCTGTTAAGAACCGACGCCGGGAATTCCGGACATTTCAGCTCCTCGGTCGCAAAAGCAGTAGCCGTGAGTAGCAGGAGGTCCCGGGACAAAGTGTCACCCCTGAATGGGGAGGCGGGGCTTCTGTTGTGTTAATAAACTTTACGTTATCTTTCCAGTTCTCGACTGGATGTCGGTCATGGACCTCGCCAGCACCTGCTCCAGCTTTCAGTCTGACTTGGATTTCTGTCCAGATTGCGGCTCGGTCCTGCCTCTGCCCGGAGCTCAGGATGCAGTCACCTGTACCCGCTGCGGCCTCTCCATCAACGTTCGAGGTGAGAGGTTTGTAGAGGGGTTTGTACGCGGTGGTCCTGGAGGAGGGCCCAGGGTCGGAGGCTTGGGGACTTCAAGATCGGATCGGAGGCCGTAGAGCAGGAGATGAGCAGGCAATAGTACATTTGGTTTAGGGACAAAACCTGAAGGAAAGGATTTACCGCCTCCTGGCCTAAACGGGGGTGGGGGGGGAGGGGAAATTACGGGCGTCAGCTCCCTACCCTTATCTCCACAACCAGTTCTTACTTGTCTGTACAGACTTTGAGGGGAAAGTTGTGAAGACTTCATTTGTGTTCCACAAGCTGGGAACAGCCATGCCTCTGTCGGTGGAGGAAGGGCCTGAGTTCCAGGGACCTGTGGTAAGTTAATGAGATCAAGGACTGGCTCCATAAGGTAGGTGAAATGAAATGGAGGGGTGATTGCAGAGATCTAGAGAATTTTTTCCCCAGTTCCAAGATGGAAACGGAGTAGGAAGCTTCAACATCTAAGGGAGTATGATAGCCAGGTTCCTCTGAGAAGTAGGGTGATATGACAAGGTCTCCCTAACCCGCCAGTTTCTTTCCAGGTTGACAGGCGCTGTTCTCGATGTGGTCACGAGGGAATGGCATACCACACCAGACAAATGCGTTCAGCTGATGAAGGGCAGACTGTCTTCTACACCTGTACCAACTGCAGGTGAGTATCCTTTCCCCTCCCTCTATACTGTCTTAGACGGTTTGCTAACTAAACAAATCTAGTAACTTATTTTTTATACTATCCTTCATTTCCATGTAGTTCTGTGATAGATTTGTAATCATTTTTTATTTTAAAAATTACATATTTTAGGGCAGCGCCTGTGACTCAGTGAGTAGGTCGCCTGCCCCATATACCAAGGGTGGTAGATTCAAACCTGGCCCCGGCCAAACTGCAGCAAAAAATAGCCAGGCTTTGTGGCAGGTGCCTGTAGTCCCAGCTACTTGGGAGGCTGAAGCAAGAGAATCGCCTAAGCCCAGGAGTTGGAGGTTGCTGTGAGCTGTGATGACATGGCACTCTACCGAAGCGACAAAGTGAAACTCTTGTCTCTAAAAAAAAAAAAAAAATTACACATTATAGGGCAGCGCCTGTGGCTCAGTGGGTAGGGTGCTGGCTCCATATACTGAGGATGGCGGGTTCTAACCTGGACCCTGGCCAGCTAAAACAGCAATGACAACTGCAACAACAACAACAGAAATAGACTTGGCGCCTGTGGCTCAAGTGGCTAAGACACCAGCCACATACACCTGAGCTGGCAGGTTCGAATCCAGCCCAGGCCAAACAACAATGATGGCCGCAACCAAAAAATAGCCAGATGTCCTGGCGGGCTCCTGTAGTCCCAGCTACTCGTCAGGCTGAGGCAAGAGAATCGCCTAAGCCCAGGAGTTGGAGGTTGCTGTGAGCTGTGTGATGCCACCGCAGTCTACAGAGGGTGATAAAGTGAGACTCTGTCTTTACAAAAAAAAAAAAAAGATATTTAAAAAGAAGTGGAAAAAACAGAGAAGGCAGGTGTTGCTCAATGGTCAACTGGAGTCTTCAAACTGTAGTCAAGGTAGCTTTACTTTAGTGAGAATTAGTCATGCACAATTTAGGGAACTTGGGCACTCTGAATGCCCAAGTTGTCTATGTCCTCTTTGTCGTTGGTGTTCTGGAGTTCCACTACAGTGTCTCAAAATATGGCTTTTATTTATTCTGTTTGATTATCAGCCATTATCTCATTTGCTAATGCCTTTCCTCCATGTTCACAATTCTCACATTCTGGAGCCCTAATTAGTTGTTTATTAGTTCACTTTTTTTTTTTTTTTTTTTGGAGGCAGTCACTCAGTCTCCCTTGATAGCATGCTGTGGCATTGTAACTCATAACAACCTCAAACTCTTGGGTTCAAGTGATTCTCTTGCCTCAGTCTCCCGGGTAGCTGGAACTACAGACACCTGCCACAATGCCTGGCTAATTTTTCTATTTTTAGTAGAGACAGGGTCTCACTCTTGCTCAGGCTAGTCTTCAACTCTTTTTTTTTTTTTTGGAGACAATCTCACTGTGTCACCCTCAGTAGAGTGCCATGGTGTCACTCTTAAGTGACACTCAAACTCTTGGGCTTAAGTGATTCTCTTGCCTCTGCCTCCCAAGTAGCTGGGACTACAGGTGCCCACCAAAACACTGGCTTTTTTTTTTTTTTGCAGTTGTCATTGTTGCTTTAGCTGGCTTGGACTGGGTTTGAACCCACCAGCCTTGGCGAATGTGGCTGGCACCCTACCCACTGAGCTATGATCGCCGCCTAGTCTTCAACTCTTAAGCTCAAGCAGTCCACTCACCTCTTACTCCCAGAGTGTTAGGATTACAGGTGTGAGCCACCATGCCAGCCTTTTTTTTGAAACAGGGCCATGCTCTTGTTTCCCAGGCTAGAGTACAGTAGCATCTTCATAACTCAGTGCAACCTCATATTCCTGGGCTCAAGTAGTCTCTGCCTCAACCTCCAGAGACTATGGGCATGTGTCACCACACCCACTAATTTTTCTGTTTTTAGTAGAGACCGGTCTTATTTTTGCTCAGGCTGGTCTTGAACTCCTAAGTTCTAAAGTGATCCTTCCACCTCAGCCTTCCAAAATGCTAGGATTACAGGTATGAGCCACAGCACAGGGCCTAGGTCTCTTCTATCATTCATTTTTCTCACCCTGTCTTTCATATTTTCCATTTCTTTTCTTTTTTGCTACCTTGTGGGTAATTTTTTCATTCTTTCCTCCAGGTCATTAATTCTATTTTTAGTTTACTTCAATTAGTATTACTTTTTATTTATTTAATTATTTTTAGAGACAGAGTCTCACTTTGTTGCTCTCGCTAGAGTGCTGTGGCATCACAGCTCACAACAACTTCCAACTCCTGGGCTTAGGCGATTCTCTTACCTCAGCCTCCTGAGTAGCTAGGACCACAGGCGCCTGCCACAACGCCGGCTGTTTTGTGTTGCAGTTTGGCCTGAGCCGGGCTTGAACCCGACACCCTCAGGGGCCAGTGCTCTAATCACTGAGACACAGGCACTGCCCTACTTTTTATTTTTATTATTTTGAGTTCTTTTCAAGTCTCAATGATTTCTAATAATTCACAATTCTTCAGTCTGAAATAAAATTATTCCTTTTATTCTTTAAATGTATATAAGACATGGTTATTATATTCTAGGTCTGATAATTCTGATATCCACCAATGTTGTGTATCTGATGCTGGTATCTTTTATTTCTACTGACTCTCTCATGGTGCTTTTGTCCTTTGTATTATGATTTTTTTACAGTAAGCTAGAGCTTTTAAAAACTTGAACTATGGAAATTATTTGAGGTCTGGAATGAATGCTGTATTCTCGGCATTTGTGTTTCTTTATCATATGCCTTGAGACATAATCAGGCTGAATTTTTTTCTTTCTTTGAGACAGCGTCTCAAGCTGTTGCCCTTGGTAGGGTGCCATGGTGTCACAGCTCACAGCAACCATAAACTTTTGACCTTAAGCCATTCTCTTGCCTCAGCCTCCCAAGTAGCTGGGACTACAGGCACCCGCCACAATACCTGGTTATTTTTGGTTGCAGTTGCCATTGTTATTTAGCTGTCTCAGGCTGATTTCGAACCCGCCACCCTCAGTATATGTGGCTGGCGCCATAACCTCTGTGCTACAGGCCCCAAGACTGAAATTTTCTTTTTTTTAGTGAGACAGAGTCTCACTTTTTTGCCCCTGGTAGAGTGTCATGTCATTATAGCTCACAGCAACCTCAAACTCTTGGGCTCAAGTGATCGTCTTGCCTCAGCCTCCGCCTCCTTAATAGCTGGGACTACTGGCAGCCGCCACAGTGCCCAGCTATTTTTAGAGACAGGGTCTCGCTCTGGCTCGGGCTGGTCTCGAACTCCTGAGCTCAAGCAATCCACCCACCTCGGCCTTCCAGAGTGCTAGCATTATAGGTGTGAGCCACCACGCCTGGCCTG
Organism: Perodicticus potto; assembly: GCA_963574655.1. Taxonomy (NCBI): domain Eukaryota; kingdom Metazoa; phylum Chordata; class Mammalia; order Primates; family Lorisidae; genus Perodicticus; species Perodicticus potto. Next base: position 3,276 of record CAUYRH010033844.1, on the reverse strand, counting down.
TCAAACTGAAATTGAATAAAGGGCTTTACTTTCTTTGGAGCAGACACATAGTATGAATTTCAGCTGCAAATCCATGTAAGGGCCAGATTATGGTTAGAAATTCTCAGGAGAGGTTTTTCTCTCTATCTATTGAGAAAGTCAAATTCCCCTTCTACAGAGTTGAATTTTTAGTTGCTATTCTTTTTTACACAAAAGAGTAGCCCTTTGCGGGTCATTGACTTGTGCAGGGTATTCCTATCAGACATTACAAGTTTTGTCTGTGGTTTCTTATGCTACCTAGAGCTTTCAAAACAATATTAAAGGCATTTTGGTAGAAGGGGCATCAGTTTAACTGTCTAGATTTCCAGTTTTATATCACTTTTAACCAGTGTAAAGGTTGCCTTTACTATCTTACTATCTTGTCAATGGATTAAAAATATTAATACTCAAATATATTTTTATTCATTTTTTTCAATTTATTTTCTTTAGATATAGGGTCTAACTCTGTCACCCAAGCTGAAGTGCAGTGGTATGATTATAACTCACGACAATCTTGAACTCCTGGCCTCAAGCAATCCTCCCATCCCCCAAAGTACAGGGATTATAGGAGTGAGCCACTACACCCCACTCAAATATATATTTCAAGAATATTTTTTTCCCAGTCTGTGGCTTGCTCGTTTAACTTTTATTTTTAAGTGAATGGAAGTTTTAAATTGTTATGTCTAGTTTATCCATTTTTTTTTTCATTTATGGCTAGTGATTTTTGTGTCCTAAGAAATCTGTGCATACTTCAAGGTTATAATTTATAAGATAGGTTTGTTTGTTTGTTTTTGAGATGGAATCTCACTCACCCTCAGTAGACTGCTGTGGCATCATTGCTCACAGCAACCTCAAATTCATGGGCTCAAGCGTTCCTCTTGCCTCAGCTTCCCAAGTAGCTAGAACTACAGGCATCAGCCACAGTGCCTGGCTAATTTTTTGAAATGGGGTCTTGCTCTTGCTCAGGCTGGTCTCGAATTTCTGAGCTCAAGCAATCCACCTGCCTCGGCCTCCTGTACTAGGATTTACAAGCATGAGCTACTGCACCTGGCCAAGATATGTTTTTAATCCTAGCATTTCTGGCATCTTAGAGTTGAGCTGGAAGATTATTTAAGGGAGCTAACCCTCCAGTTTCATAAATAAAAGTCTTGCCTTGATTATTTAATAATAATTGAGTATTTCATCTTAATACCACTAGAAACTTCTTTTAGTTAAATATAACAAGTCCTTTCTTTCCTCATAGGTTCCAGGAGAAGGAAGACTCTTGATCTTCTACCTGGGAAACTCCACAGTCCCTCCCTCTTCTTTCTTGGAAGGTGAAGGATACTTGATTCTTGATGCCTTGTCCATCCTTCTGGTTGCTCTGTTTTGCTTCCAGAGGAGAATCAAATCGTCATGTGGGGCTAACATTGTCCCTGGAGTAGTCCTACATCTAGTTGAGTTTCCTTATTAAAGTTGTATTTTTCTATAAGCCCCTGACATATATGTTACTTCCAATCTGTCCTGGTCCAAAGGGAATTTAAGTGAGTTTACAGAAATATTTGTATGAAAAAGAAAAAGGAGAAAAAAACAAGGACAAAAAAATGGAACCAGAAATAAGACTAATATTTAAAAAATCATTACCACACTATCTAAATCTATTTGGTTTCTGACTTTAGAGAAACAAAAAGTAGAAATATGAATAGTGAAATATTCAATGGAAATTTTAATCAGATCTACTTAGCCTGTGAATTTGGATGAGAAAAAATCTGATACTAAGGGATCCAGCATATGCTTACTATAGGGAGACTTATTACTCTTGAGATTAATATAATAAACAGTTGAACCTTGAAGAACATGGGATTTTTTTTTAGGGGGGGTTTTGAGGGGGGGCGGTTTGAAACGGAGTCTCACTATATCACCCTCTGTAGAGTGCCGTGGCGTCAACAGCTGTCAGCAACCTCAAACTCTTGGGCTCAAGTGATTTCTTGCCTCAGCCTCCCAAGTAGCTGGGACTACAGACACCTGACACAATGCCTGGCTATTTTTAGAGACGGTCTCACTCTTGCTCAGGCTGGTCTCAGGCAATCCACCCACCTCACCCTCCCAGAGTGCTAGGATTACAGGCATGAGTTTATGATTTTCTTAGTAACGTTATCTTTTCTCTAGCTTTAAGAATATAGTATATATACATAATATATAAAATATATGTTAATCGACTGTTTCTGTTATCAGTGAAGCTTCTGATCAACTCTAGATCATTAATAGTTAAATTTGAGGGAGTCGGCTCGGTGCCTGTGGCTCAACAGGCTAAGGCACCAGCCATGTACACCTGAGCTGGCAGGTTCGAATCCAGCCTGGGCCCACCAAACAACAATGACGGCTGCAACCAAAAAATGGCTGGGTGTTGTGGTGGGCGCCTGTAGTCCCAGCTACTTGGGAGGCGAAGGCAGGAGACTCGCTTGAGCCCAGGAATTGGAGGTTGCTGTGAGCTGTGATGCCACAGCACTCTATCAAGGGTGACAGCTTGAGGCTCTGTCTCAAAAAAATAAAAATTAAAAAATAAATAAATAAATAAATAAATTTGGGGGAGTCCAAAGTTATACACAGATTTTTGACCATGCTGGGTAGTTGACATACCTAACCCCCCGCATTGTTCAAAAGTCAACTGTATATGCGTAACAGATTCTCTATAGAAAAACAGACAGAAAAAAGTAAAAGTCGACTCTGCAAGGATCACTAAATTATACTGTGTATCTATACTTATGTGTGTGTGTGCATGTTTGGGTTTTGTTTTGTTTTTGAGATAGGGTCTCAGTCTGTCACCCAGGCTAGAGTGCAGTGATATCATCATAACTCACTACAACCTCAACCTGGGCTCAAACCACCCTCCTGCCTCAGCCTCCCAAGAAGCTGGGATTACAGGCATGTACCACCACGTGCATCTAATTTTTTTTTTTTTTAAGAGATAGAATCTTACTTTATTGCCCTCGGTAGAGTGCTGTGGTGTCATACCTCACAGCAACCTCCAACTCTTTTTTTTTTTTTGAGACAGAGCCTCAAGCTGTCACCCTGGGTAGAGTACCGTGGCATCACAGCTCACAGCAACCTCCAATTCCTGGGCTCAAGCGAGTCTCTTGCCTCCGCCTCCCAAGTAGCTGGGACTACAGGCGCCTGCCACAATGCCCGGCCATTTTTTTGGTTGCAGCCGTCATTGTTGTTTGGCGGGCCCGGGCTGGATTCGAACCCGCCAGCTCAGGTGTACGTGGCTGGCGCCTT